>JAGFMF010011726.1:2223920-2304971 GCA_019455555.1 Galemys pyrenaicus
AGGGGAGCAGCGGGCACAGCAAGAGAGGTCTGCTGCACCATGTGGGTCCCCTCTCTGGCCGGCAGCAGGGATCGAACTCGTGCTGCAGTGGTTGCGGTTCGCTTCATAGTGCGTTGCTTAACCCACTGCGCCACCAGGGAGGCCCCCCTTAGGTAAAAATTTTAATTGTACACTGGTGACACAGTTTTGTTAGGCATGGAAATTTTATTGATGCCAGTAGGAGCTATACTAAAATTAAGAAATTGTGTTAGTCTGGATTTTTCCAGAGAAACGGAGCCAATAGGATAAACATATACATGATATATATTATGTATTTATTATAAGTAATTGACTTACAAAGTTATGAAAACTGAGAATTTCCAGGATCTGTAGTGATCAACTAGAGAGCTAGGAGAGCTGATGGTATAATTCCAGTTCAAGTCCAAAGACCCAAGAAAAAAGAAAGCCAGTGGTGTAAATTATAGTACAAGTTCAAGTCTGAAACAGTAGACCCTGATGTTACAGTACCAAGACAGTCAAGAAGACAGAAAGAACAAATTCTTACTTTACTCAAGATACCTATTCAAATGCTAATATCATCCAAAACTAACATTATAGACACAGCCAGAATAATGTCTGGGCACCCAGAAATTTAAATGAACCATTAGAGAAGCATATGAATGTTTGTGCTTTGGTTTAGCTTTCCTAATGATGGTAGTCACCTGTAAATAGGGTAGTTACGCTATAGAAAAAAAACCCCACATATTTTACGTTCCTTTCTGTCATTTGCATAATTTTATGATATTTACCTCTTTTCTCTTCAACTGGAAAAAAATTCTACATGAAAACATTTATTAGCTTCATTTCCCCCCTAAAACTTTTGTTACTACTTTTTTTTTTTTTTTAAGATTTATTTACTTGTGCATACAAGAATTGGAGTACAGGCCAGAGGTGTGCATGGGGGGAGGTGAGAGGATTCATCAGAAACAGAGTGGGGAACAGAACAGGCAAATTGACTGAAATACACTGCTGAGGGGATCAGTGGGGAGGCAGGAGAGGTCTGCTGCCCATGTGTTTCCCCATCCTAGCCTGGAATCGAACTCCTGCTGCAGTGGCTGTGGAGGTTTCATAGTGCAGTGCTTAACCCCTTGAGCCATCAGGGAGGCCCATTACTACTCTTAATAAGTGATATTGGCTGGCTATTTTGGGGACAAGAACAAATAAAAATGTTTAAATTTGTAGCGCAAGCATTGTATGTCAAACAAGTAGTAGGATAGATATTAGAGAAGCTTGGTCTTAAGCACAGTGTGTAGGCACTTTATATTTGTAAGTCTTTATAAATGGTTTCTTCCAGTCGCTTCTCAAATCCTTGAAGTTTTAAAAACCTCTATGAGTATCACCAAAGCCCAGGTGATAATGTCAATGAAGGGAGCATTCTGGAATCAGTTAATAGAACAACGGGGACAGTGGTAAACTTGTCCTGTCTGTGGAAGGTGTTTTTGTAATCAACTCCAGCCCTGTGTTGCCATAGGAGATATGAATCCAGTATTGCAAATTATCTCAGTATAAAGTGGTATTGATTATTTTTTATTTATCTGGTAATTAGAAGTTATAGGATTATAAAATAAAAGAGATAACTTTCTAACTTCAGGAATACACTATTGAGGGTTCCAAGTGCATTTATCAAACTCATGTGTGTGTGTATCCTATATATAATTTGATACTGAACAGGAAAGTGAGCTGTACTATGTGTTTTCTGAGAGCTCCACAAACCAGTTCACAATTGGCAATTGCTACTGTTTTAGATCCACTTGCCCCAGAGAGAGTGTTGAGGTCAAGAGTATAGAAAGTTAAATCAGTTTAACCTTTTGACTTTTACTTTTGTTGTATTAACAATGCACTGTATTCCAAAACTTTTGTCCAGTCATCATATTTTCCCTTGAGCAATTCTGTATAGTATGTTTTTGTAGAACCAGTGCTAAATGTTAAGAAATATTCATAACATTTAATTTTTAAAAAAGGGCCTTCCTGGTGGCACAGTGGGTTTTGCAATGCACTATGAAGCAAACCGCAGACACTGCAGCACTAGTTTGATCCCTGCTGCCAGGTGGGGAGGTGACCCATATGGTGCAGCAGACCTCTCTTGTCTTACTCACTGCTCCCCTCAGCAGTGTATTTCAGTTAATCTGCCTGTTCTGTTCCCCACTCTGTCTCTGGTGGATCCTCTCCCCCCTACATCTCTGGCCTGTACCCCAGCTTTTATATACGTAAGTAAGTAAATCTTAAAAAAATAATCTTTAAAAAATAGGTCTTTGAGAAATACAGTGTTGTTAAAAGTTGCAGTCAGTTCTACTTAAAAAAAGTGCTTAAGCCACCAAACACATTTGTCGTTGTACCTGCCTTATAGGTCTTCAGTTGTTTTTTATTTTATTTATGCATACAGAACTGGGTTGTAGGCCAGAGGTACAAGGATTGGGGGAGTATGAGGATTCACCAGAGGCAGAGTGGGGAGCAGAATAGGCGGACTGACTGAAATACACTGCTGAGGGAAGCGGTAGGTGAGACAGGAGAGGTCTGCTGTGCCATGTGGGTCACTTCCCTGGCCAGGTATTGAACTGGTGCTGCAGTGGCTGCTGATAGCTTCATAGCACTGAGACTTACTCCCTTGTACCACCAAGGATGCCCGGGTCTTCAGTTTTTGACATCTGATATAAAGCATATACATTTACTTCTTTAAATTTCACTCATAAAAAGTAGAGGGTCACAAAACCCAATTGAGAGCAGATGATAGAAAATCAACTGGACTCAGTCTTCAACACTCCTCTATCTATTGTGACTATGTGGCTCAAATTCATGATTTGGGAAAATGACAGATTCCTATAAAGCTGTAGATCCCAAGATATCTATGGAAACTTTGAATGAAATCTTTGAGGTTAAATATCTGCTGTATTTGGTATCTAGATTAACCCTTGTTGATGTGGAGGATCTTCTTTGAGTTGTTCTGTTCTCATCCAGTGCCAGCATCGTCTCCCTCTGGAAGACAACAACAAGGGAATAGCCCTCTCATGGTAGAATTTCTGCTACTTGAACATAAATCATAGAGTTTTATGCATTGAGGGCAGACACTTAAAACTTTGCCAATATACATGATTGATTTGGTTAAGGTAAAACCATGACATTGAAATAGTCTGTATTTATCTCATTAATAGAGTATTTTAAAATCCAAATAGTCTGTTTATTTACAATTTGTTTTTGGCAAGGATAAAATCAATGTCTTAGTAAAGAATGGTTACAGAACGAGTTACTACAATATTACCTAGCATTAGGAGAAATAAATCTAGAAGAAATAAATCTTCTAGAATATTCTAGTGTATACTTATATTTTGACCTAAAGTTGTTACTCTTGCCAGTAACAGATAGTTTGATGCACAAGCTATTAGCAACTCATTATAAATCCTGAAAACTTCTCTTAGGTTAAATCTGATAGTCTTTTCTGAATTTATCACCTATTTTAAAATTTTAACTGTAAGGTCATCTCTGTATTAGCTATTTCCAATGATGGCCGACAATAGTTCTTCCTGTCTCTGTACTGAAATGCTGCTCTTTCTATCAAAAAATGGAGTCTTATTTCCCTTTCCCTTGAATCTAAACTGTCCATATAACTTGCCTTAGTTAATAGAATATTGTTGAAGAGTCTCTGAGTCATTTCTGTAACAAACCCTTAAGAGGCCAAGAAATATCTGCTTCTGTGGTCTTTGAGACCAGCTACCATATTAAAAGCCCACATTTAATTACTGAATATTCCATGGAATATTCATGGAATATTCCATGGAAAAGTGAGATGCCACAGGAGGACAAGTAGGATATACCAAGGGCCCAGTTTTTAAGTTCCCACCTGAATGCTGCTTTATAAATGAAGTCTACTGACATCATGTGGAACACAAGCCTATCAATCTATAAGGACCATAAGAAAGAAATCAATCATTATTTAACCCACTGTGTTATAGGATAGCTGTTCACTTAGCAATAAGTAAAATAACTTGTTTGTTACTAGTGTTGATACTTTATCCTCTTCCATAGTGGTTTTGATTCAAATCAACATTTAATTAAATGGATGTTATCCAAAAAGGTTGGAGATGAAAGTTCCAGAATATTAAAGTTATTTTACAGTATCTTATAGTAGCTTCTCATGCTTGTTATTGTATAGGAAATAATGTATTTCTGATTGTCCACTGATGACAAGTCTACAGAGCAGGAACAGCAGGAACACCCATTCTTTATAGATTAGAGTGGAGTTCTTCCGGCTTAGCTTTATCTTTTGGCAGATCACTTGCATCTGACACTTTCAGAGTCCAGTCAGAAAAACATAGATATACATACAGAATGCCTTATGAAAATTCTTTAGCATGTACAGCAAAGGATAACACATTTCTGAATAGGTTAGCTACTTCCTCTATAACCTAGAATTGATGTTTAGCTGTCTATCTTGAAAATAGACCAAGGGATCATGAAAACCTGACAAAATTGACCCTTTTATATTTTACTTTCTTTTCTTTGGTCTGATTGTTGGGGAAAGCATTTTCAGAGAGAAGCTAAACTTTATCCAGCAGAGTTTCCTGGTCATTTTAGCCTTCAGGAAGAGAATTTACTTTTGTTTTTCATTCATGCGCTCTGGGAAAGCAGAGAGGGAACATTTCAATATAAGCACTTTTCACCCATGTGGTGTGTCATAAGTGCATCACTTAACAGAGGCACATGCTTGTAGGTAAAAGTATACTTCAGTAAGTGGAATGAAACCTTGCTGAATTGTGCTGAAGCAATTTAGACCTTTTATTCTACTTCACTATTGGTAGACTTCACTATAAGCAATCTTACAAAGATGGATTCTATAGAAAAACATACTCTGTGGTAAGCACTTTAGATCACCTATATAGTCTTGATATGCAAGCCTTCTTTTATTTATCAGGAATTTTCCCTTGATATCATAGATGTCAGGAATTTGAAAACACAAATGCTCAACTAATATAAGTGAAATGTATGTTATCTTCATAGTAGAAGGTGTAACGTAAACAAAAAAGAAATAAGTCTTAGAAAATATTTCTCATTCACACATTACTATTTTTGTGTTTGTCTATATTTAAATATGTGTCGTAGTTCAATCTCTCTATATATTTTAAAATGTACTCCACCTACCTTGTTATCATTTTATTAACTTGAATGTGTTAACTTATTATTATTTATTTATACTTTCCTCCTATCTCTGCCTTTTTTAGGTTAAGAAGGGCAGGTAATACTGAGAAGAAACATTTATTATTCATTTGGTGAAAAGCCTTAAGTGTAAAGATATAAACTGTATATATTTCTTCAAAAAAGAAAAGGACAGACCCTATGGGGGTATCAGAGTTTAAGGAGAAGGAAAAAGATTCAGGTGACAGAAAGAGGGAAGAGAATCTGAAGGATTTCAGGGAAAGTGCAAAGGGATTATAAAGATTTGTTGTATGATCTACACAGTAAATCCTTCTCTCAGACTCAGCACCAAATAAATTCAGTTGCTGACCAGTACTTACAGAATGCAAATATTTGCTTTTGATTCTCCATGTATGTGGAAGCTGGCTTTAAAGCATCAATGGAAAAAAAAATAAATAAAGCATCAATGGATATGAAAAGAACAGAAACCTTGTAGAGTTTTAGTTCAAATAAGCTGTGGTGTAGTAAGAGGCAGAATGCCATCAGATGGTTTGCTCTGGTAAGAAGAAATATTTTATCAAGGACATCATTTAGAATTTTCTGGGCATTGTACTATATTAAGCAGGTGGGTTTTTCTTCACTTCTATTGCATTTTTAAATTTTCTATGAATATGCTCCTTGATTATAGGGACACAGACAGACTGCTCCTCTTCCACCACCCCACCTTAATCTGTCATTAGAGCTAATAAGCAAACAACTCTAATTTAAAATAAGTAGATGTAGAAATTTCAGTAGGAACTTTTTGCTGACTTTTCCAAATGTTCTGTATCAACTTAGAAGTCATCACAGGTACCTGATTGGCCAATGTACTTTGAAGTCTCTGGTGACTTTGTTCATAGTGAGTTAATTATTCTATTGCTATTAAGGATCAGTGACTGTTCCAATGGGGAATATAGAGAAAAGTCCTGTTTTCCTGTTCTTTTGAGCACTGAAATGCTGTTGTACAATTTTCTGATCATATGTAAAGAGGTTAGGGTAGATTTTTGTATTTTTGTTTTTGTCCTTTTATTATCATCGTCCTTAGCTTCTTTCTTTCATTTTCTGTCTATTTAGCCTTTCTTGCTGGCTATCATTTCTCTACCTAAAATTGTGAAGAGGCCAGTGTGGATATTGTGACAACACCCAGTGGCAAATAATTCTGTTTTCTTTTTTTTTCATTGCTGGTCAAACTGAAGCGTACCGAGTTCCAGTTACTAGCTTTGTTTTGTTGGGATCGTAAAAAAGAAGGGTCCAAAGAGAGAACGTATGGAAAAATGAGTAAGCAAAGACACTACCATGGAAATGAGAGCAATGCTGTAAAAGCTATATTAGTCATTTATTTCTAATCTACTTTCCTCTTTGTCTATACTTGAAGAATATTTTTTTCTTTTTCAAAATATTTCATATATTTATATATACAAGAGCTGGGGTACAGGCCAGAGTCCAGGGAGGTGAGAGGATTCACCAGAAACAGAGTGGGGAACAGAACAGGCAGACTGACTGAAACACACTGCTGAGGGGAGCAGCAGGCCAGGCAGGAGAGGTCTGCCGCGCTATGTGGGTCAACTCTCTGGCCTGCGGCAGGGATCGAACTCATGCTACAGTGGCTGTGGTTTTGCTTTATAGTGCGTTGCTTAACCCAGTGTGCAACCAGGGAGGCCCTAAACTTGCAGAATATTTGTAATACCATTAGAGATCTTAGCTGCTTGCTTGTTTTGATGTAAGCTTGATTTTCTCACTGCAGTAGATAACTGCATTGGATTGTTCAAGCTGGAGTTCTGCTAAATCTTTGTTGTTCCAACTATAATATTATAAGGAGGTAAAAGGAGCTTCTGGCAGCAAACATATATTCTTCATTTTTATTATTAGGTTACTTGTTATCTTGCTCCTTTCTTTTCCCACGTTTTCACTTTCTACTGAAGAGGGTCTGGTTGTTCTTAGTCCCTTTACTCCTCTGATAAGATCTCAAAAAACTGCATTTATGGGCAGCCTCATGTATTTGTGGATAGCGGTCCAAAGGTTTTGCCTGGACTGCCAAGACATAGCACACCCATTTCTTCTTCTTCTTCTTTTTTAAAATTAATTTATTTATGCATACAAGAGCTGGGGTACAGGCCAGAGTGGCGGGAGGTGAGAGGATTCACCAGAGACAGAGTGGGGAGCAGAACAGGCAGATGGACTGAAACACACTGCTGAGGGGAGCAGTGGGCGAGGCAGGAGAGTTCTGCTGTGCTATGTGGGTCCCCTCTCTGGCCAGGGATTGAACTCACGCTGCTGTGCTGTGGCTTCACAGTGTGGTGTTCAACCTGCTGCGCCACCAGGGAGGCCCATGCATTTCTTCTTAATGCCAAGCTTCAGCTATCGTATTTTTGACCACAAGTAAATAACTATGAACTATAACTAGAACCAAGATCATAAAACTTTTCTGTAAGGGCCTAGATAATAAATATTTTAAGCTTTGCAGGTAATGTAGCATGTGTTGTGACTATTCAACTTGGGCCTTGAAGCACAAAAGCTGTCACAGATAATATATGAATAAATGTGTGTGGTTGTATTCCAATACAATTTATTTCTTGACGCTGAAATTTGAATTTCATGTTAAGTTTCACACGTTAAATTCTTTTGATTTTTTCCAAGCCATTTACAAATATAGGAACCATTCGTAGCTTACAGACTGTATAAAAACATGGGGTGGGCTGGCTTTGGCCTGCAGGCTGTCATGTACAAGATGTGAACCAGAACATTATTCTTTGCTACATTATTATGCATAACAAATGTAGTGGTTTAATACAACAATCTTTTATTTAGCTTCCCATTTGTTGGCAATTTGGGATGAGTTCAGCTGGTTGGTTCTTGACTAGTTTCATTTGTTTCTGTGGTCAGCTGTTAGTCATCTAGTTGGCTCTGCTTCTGGTGGTTACTGGCTAGGTCAGTAGATGATTGGGCTACGCATCTGTCATAATCCAGCAGGCTAGTCTGTGTCTGGTTCTAAGAGCAGTCAGAATAGGCAAGCCCCAATATGCAAATACTTTCCGGATTCTGCTTGTTCAATTTTGCTATTGTCTCATTGACTGAAACAAGTCCCATGGACAAGTCCAGAGTGTGCAAATGGACTAACAAAGGTATGGATAAAGTCAAGTTTACACTTGAATTAATTCACAATTAGAATCTATTATTGCTGTAGTCTACCAAGGTAGGCCTCTACTCTGATGTTTAAATTCCTGCCACATGCAAAATATATTCCCATACTCCAAAGTCCCCCTAAATTTCATCCAATCATAGCATCAGGCTCAAAGTCCAGGATCCTCTTGATCTGTAATTTTGTCTGGGAGTGAATTTCTGGATGCAGCTCCTTTTGATTCAGTTGTACTAAAAAGATAAGTCACAACACACAGTGATGTGATTTGATAACTACAATAGAGAGTGCCGTTTGAGAAGGGAAGAATGGGGGCACATAATAGTCATTTGGCTATAGACATTCTGAAACCAGCATGGCATATGCACTGTAGTCCAGGCCAGGAAATTTTCCTTGACCAGCTGAGATTATGCTTCATAGGAGTATTTCTTTAGTTGATTATTCTCTACAAATCTCTGAGAGTGGTATTATTCCTATCCATTATTCTTTATGGTCTTGACACTGCCCTTATAGATGTCTTCGAATGATTAGTGTATGCAGCTGAATATCTTCCTCAGCCTTTTTCATTCCTATAGAGGACTGGGGACCAGAGACATCTTTTTGTTTGAGTTGACTTGGTCTCTTACAGTCCAGGTCAGCTGTATTTTTATATAGCCAACTTAAGCATTTTGAGAATTTCCTATAAATATGATTTGTCTGCAAAAGCCATTTCCACAGGTAGTTTTATAGTCCAAAGTTATGTGACTTTGACTAATCCAACTTTGAATATCCAGTGTTATTGAGACAAACTTCTTTAAATTTGGTATGTCACAGTGTTGGGGAAAATACCTTTAAAATTTTAAAACTCTTTTTTTTTTGGTCTAAGAGTATCTACTATTCATGTTCTTAGATTTTAAAGTTCTTAACAAAAGTATGTACAGTCACACTTTAATTTGTTTTTACCACAAAACCATTTATTTGACAGCTTTTTTACTGGAAGAATTTGTTTTCTTCTCAGCATATTTAGGTCCCTCTATAGTCTCCCTAAGTTCTGCTTATAAACAGAATTTTCTAGAGCTCATCTTTCCAGTACCTTATCATAGGCAACTAAAAGAAACCAATTGCCAAATTTAATTTTGTATGAGGCAATTTTCCTAGACAAATCCAGAAATTTATTAATTACTGCAGGCAATATTTTCTCTAATTGTTCCATGACTATCTAACTTAGATCATTGTGTTTCTACTCTGCTATAGCAGTTTTCTTATCAATTTTATAACTTTTGCTAAGAATGTGCTCACCATTTTTCCAGGTTTCATAGTATTATTATAGCTTTCCTGGCTTCCACCAGCTTATCCAAAGCCAATGCTACATGTTTTCATTACAGAAGCACTCCCATTCTAAAACCAGTTTCGTTTTCAGTTACCTATTGCTGCAAAGTCAACATACCAAACTCAAAGTGACTTAAAACAATTATTTTTTTTTGTTCACGACACATGTGGACTCAGCAGGGCAGAACTGGTGTTGTCTGGGCTCACTCATAGTCTTTGTCAGTTAGGGAAGAGCCCCAACTTTAGGTGTTGGTTGGCTATGGAGAGATCCAATTGGAGTCTAGGCCATATATCTCTCATTATCAAGTAGACTAGGTAGGACATGCTCACACTCTGGTCATGACAAGGGTTCCCAGATCAACTAGAGTGGCAAGTCCCAATGTGAAAGTAGTTTCTTATGTCACCTTTATTTTTGCAACATTGGTTAGAGTAAGTCACATGGCCATGTATAGATTAGAGTGGATGTGAGGAGGAATTTGGCAAGGGCTTACACTGAGGGAGTTGATGGATTCAGAAAGGTGTGAACCAATTTGGGACTATTACTGCAACAATCTACCAGTCCTATGCTAAATAGAGTAGACTATAATCTGACACATAAAAAGCCTGCCAAGTTTTGAGAGGAGCTGTTCTAGCAAAAGAGCTGCCAGCTTACTAAAAAAGGCACTAAGTTTGCCCAAACTGCAAGTTTTGAGTGATTGGCTACACAGCTGGCTGATAAAGACACAAAAAATCTAAGTTATGACTCTAAATTTGGTAAATGGAACTTGCTGAATGTCAGGACTTCATAGATTTCTGCAGGGTGCTTTTAGAGGCTGAGCTGTCAAAAATGAAATGAGATGGAAAGAAAAATACTGCTGAGGCTAAGCAAACATTGAAAAAAATATTAATAATTTCTAATATTTACAGGTTCTGGTTCATGTGCCAGACACTGTGCTGGTAGCTTTCATGGATTACATCATTATTTTATAAAACAGAAAAATTAGCATTGTGAGCTTAAAAATTGCACTTTTATTTTTGAGATCTAGAGAACATACTCTGTATAGTAAAATGGAAAACTTTTACATTTTAATGTTGCTAAAAGTGAGGTGATCTCTTCTCAAGCATTACTGAGTGGAGATTAGACTTTATGAAAAGTGTAGGCTACTTTGGCGCCCAGCTGCCTGACTGCATAAGCATTTTACTGTTTAATGTCGTTTCCATCGTTTAAATGAAGCCACCTTAAACTGAAGCCCTTTCCTTTTGCCTTTACCAAGTGAAATCTGCTTTAACAATTGGCTCTTGGAAAGAGAGAGCATATTGTGATTTCTTATGTATGAGTCCCATCTGTTCTGCATTGACCACAAAATCCAGAAGAAGAAAACTAAAAAGGTTTTCCTAGAAAAAAATATTGTTTCTCATACATACGGCAGTTTATACAGATTGACTAGAAAGTTAGCAAATAAATGATACTAGTTATCCTTGAAAAGAGTAAAACAGGAATTAGTAAAGGTGGTTTTCTTAGGAATCTTAAGTCAAAGTGAAGGTTAAGGATTGAAGAATCAAGCAAGTTTAGGAAACTGTCAATGGTTTTTCTCCAATTGGATAGACAATAATAATGCTAAAATTCTTGGAATACTCACATACAGAGAATTGAGATTCAGAGAGGGACGGGTAGAATGAAAGGGGACTTGGTAAAGACATAAAAGTGATAATCAAACTTTATTTTTATAATTAAACTCATTATTTTGGTTGCAGTACTTTGTGACAGAAAAAGGATGTTTTTTTTTTTAAAGAAAGTTTAAACTGAGTTAAAAGTAAAAAAGAAAAATTGAAAGTCTCAGATGTTCAAGTTTGTGACCTTAAAGTACAATCTATAAATGGTTAGTTATGGCAAAAGTAAATGAAGGGGCCTCCCTGGTGGCGCAGTGGGTTAAGCAACGCACTATGAAGCAAACCGCAGTCACTGCAGCACAAGTTCGATCCCTGCTGCCGGCCAGGCGGGGGACCCACATGGCGCAGCAGCCCTCTCCTGCTGTGCCCGCTGCTCCCCTCAGCAGTGTACTTCTGTTGATCTGCCTGTTCTGCTTCCTGCTCTCTGTGGTGAATCCTCTCACCCCCCTCCCACACCTCTGGCCTGTACCCCAGTGCTTGTATGCATAAATAAATAAATCTTTAAAAAAAAAAAAGTAAATGAAGAACTTTAGCAGTTAAGAAGGTAACTTAGACTGAAGGTACCTTAGATCAGACTGAACAAGTGGAAAATTCTTAAACACTACAGGAATATAATCATATTTAAAAATGTTCAGTTTTAACTGAAGGAATGGTAACAAACCCACTCAAATTTAGAACACTTCATTTTTAAAAAATTATTATTTTTTAAAAAAGGTTTATTTATTTATGCATACAAGAACTGGGGTACAGTCCAGAGGTGTGAAGGTGGTGAGAAGATCCACCTGACACAGGGTGGGGAACAAAACAGGCAGATTAACAACACAGGCACACTGCTGAGGGGAGCAGTGGGAGAGGCAGGAGAGGTCTTCTGCACTATGTGGGCCACCTCCCTGGCTGATGGCAGGGATCGAACTGTACTTCAGTGGCTGAGGGTTGCTTCATAGTACTTTGCTAACCATTGCGCCACAAGGGAGGGCCCCTTAAAATTATTTTTTAATTATATGTATATTTTGCATCATTCATCCTTTTTGCATAATGTATGCTTTCTCTTCTCAGGTGTAGTCTCCATAGAATTCCCACCACCAGTTCACCTGTGCACCATCACTTTTATACTCTTCCGTCTCCTGTTTTGATCCTTTTCCCTCCCCCTCTCCTGCAGAATGTCTGATTTATAGTTACCTATTGATTTTGTTTTTTAGTTTATTATAATTATTCTTTTCTGATCCCTTATTTGTTTCCATTACATTCCTCCTATAATGAAACCATCCAATATTTTTCTTTTTTTCTGGCTTATTTCACTGAGCATAATCCCTTTCAGCTCCATCCATGTTGCTGCAAATGGCATGAATTATTTTTTTGATTGCTAAGTAATATTCCATTGTGTATATATACCACACCTTTTTTGATCTAGTCATCTATTTTTGAGCATTTGGGTTGTCTCCATATCTTACCTATTGTAAATAGTGCTGATAGGGGTGCAGGTAATATTTCTTTTTTTTTTAAAGATTTATTTATTTATGCATAGAAGAGCTGGGGTACAGGCCAGAGGTGTGGGAGGGGGGTGAGAGGATTCACCACAGAGAGCAGGGAGCAGAATAGGCAGACCAACGGAAGCACACTGCTGAGGGGAGCAGCGGGCACAGCAGGAGAGGTCTGCTGCGCCATGTGGGTCCCCTCCCTGGCGGCAACAGGGATCGAACTCGTGCTGTGGTGGCTGCTGTTTGCTTCATAGTGTGTTGCTTAACCCACTGCGCCACCAGGGGGGCCCTGCAGGTAATATTTCAATTAGTATTTTTGTGTCCTTTGGGTAGATTCCTAGGAGTAATTGCTGGGTCATATGGAAACTCTGTTTTCAGTTGTTTGAGGAACCTCCACACAGCCTAGAAGATTACATTTTTTAATGTTAATTTTTCCTTTTCTTCAAGGTTGTTAATATATCTCTCACTGTGATATGATTTGAAGGAATTCTTCTAACTTTATTAATTTTTTTAATTTTGAAAAAATTATTTTAAATTAAAAATTATCTATATTTTACATTATTTTTCATTTTTGTACAATGTATATTTCTCATCCCCATGAAATTCCCATCACCAATTCACCTGTGTACCATCACCATAAAATTTCAAGCCATCTGAAGTTATAGAACTCTTTATAGAATTTTAGTATACCCGGATTCTCCATTTAATGATATTGTCTCACATTTGCTTTCTCTCTCCATGAATATGTACATATTATCATATATGTAGCCATCCATCTATTATCATGATAAATTACTTAAGATAAGCTGACAGGAGTTATAACTTCACCAAATATTATGTTTTAATTTAATAGTTTGTCATTTTATGATTACAATTTATTAATAATTTAATACAGTATAGTTATCGAATTCAGGGACTTTAACATTAATACAACACAAATTACCTAATCCATATTCAGATTTTTTGTTTCCTCTCCAGGCATCAATCCAGAACTACATACTGTTCTTCATTACTCTCTCTTTAGTCTCCTTTAGTCTGGATCAGTTCTTTGATATTTTTGTTTTTCATGACATTTTGAAAAGAAAAAAAGACCAGTTACTTTGCATAACATCCCTACATTTTTGTTTGAGTGTTTCCTCATGATTAAATTCAGCTTGTGCCTTTGTCAGGAGTACTATTTATGTGCTATATTATCTTTCAAGTCTATCATACAATGTCACATGAAGTCACTTTATGCCATTATTGGGATGCTAACATTACCACTTTTTTGAGGTGTCTGCTACTCTCTGCTTTACAGGTGTTGTTCCCTTTAGTGCTTAATATGTAAATCAAGAAGAGATACTTATATCCTGTTCCCCTAATAACTTTACCAAGAAGTTGAAACATTTACTGATATTTTTGTCCTAAATAATTACTGTTACTTAACTAAATATTGATTTAAAAATTTTTTAAATTCTAAGCAGAAATTTTTACCAGAGATTTTTTTCTAAGAGTGTAAAACAGGTTATTTTGGTGAATTAATGTATTTGTAGACTACCAAAATGGTACTTATTATTACAGGAAATGAATCTCAAAAGGCAAAAAGTAAAGAATAATCTAATTGAAGAATGAAGTTATTGCAACAAATACTGTGAATTTTTCGTCAAGTAGCAGAATGGTAATAAGATAGGTCTATGAAATGAAATGTATGCATCGACCCTGCATAATGTTAAACTGCTTTGCATTTAAACATAATCAGACACAGTAGTAATCAGGAAAATGTTTAGACTATACCAAAAAAAAAAAAGCAATTTGGCTCCAAGAATAATAGAAGAGAAATATGAAAATGAGGTATCCAGGTAATGCATTTAAGTTTAGAAAATATTTATGCAAAATTTCTAAAGCAATTGATAACTTATACTCCTATGTTACTAATTTTCCTTTCTCTATTTCTGGCTAATTTTATTAATATACTGTAGCTTTAGTTACTTAGTTGCATTCAGTGAATTTAAAAAAGAGCAAACCTGCAATAAAGTTATCTTTCATGTCTTGCTGAATAAAATGTGTATTTTGTGTAACCTGAGATTGAAGCCTTTCTAAGCCTATTACGTTTTTTTTAAAGATTTATCTTTATTTTATTGATGCATGCAAGAACTGGGATGTAGGCCAGAGGTGTGTGTGTGTGGGGGGGCGGTGTGTGTGTGAGAGAATTCATCAAAAACAGAGTGGGGAGCAGAACAAGCCAATCCACTGAAGTACACTGCTGAGGGGAGCAGTGGGCGGCATAGGTAGCTTGCTGGCTGACAATCGAACTCATGCTGCAGTGGCTGGTGATAGCTTGATATTACTGACACTTAAGCCCTTGCGTCACCAGGGAGGCCCAAGCCTCTTAAGTTTTAAATCAGATAACTCCCACTCTCCCCTCCATTCCTTGTAGACACAGTTACTTATTCTCAGTTTGGGAATTTGATTTATCTCAAGTTGGATCTAAAAGTATTTTAGAATATTCTGTTAAGAATTTAAAAATCTACATATATAATCAGTAAGTTAAATACCTCTGATAAAAGACAACTATGTTCTCATTGGAGCAAAAATAGGGTGAAAAAGATCTGTTTCTATGAAGGATGATATGAAAAGTATGAGAATCCAGATGTATTCTCTTTACCCTACAAAATGGAACTGATATATATGGCAAAATTTTTTTTATTAGATTTATTTAATTGTATTTGACATTTGCAGTCTCTACCACCACTTCACCTGTGCACTATCACCTCAGACCCTTGTGCTCTTAATGCCCCCCCACCCCTCGCAACCATGTTCTATCTTTGGTCTATCTTTAACCTTTTGATCTTGTTGAGCTTGTTTGTTTGTTTGTTTTGCTTGTAATTACCCATTTCCTTGAGCTTTCTCTTGTTTTTTTTTTAATTTTCTTCTTTTTTATTTTTTGTTGTAGTTGTTATTCTTTCACATTCCTCCTAAAAGTGAAGCCATCAGATATTTTTCTCTTGCCTCCTGACTTATTTCACTGAGTATAATTCCTTCTAGCTCCATTCATGTTTCTATAAATGGCCCTAGTTTATCATTTTTGATTGCTGAATAGTATTCCATTGTGTACATGTAGCACATCTTCTAGATCCAGTCATCTAGTTTTGGGCATTTGGGTTGTTTCCAGGTCTTACCAATTACAAATAGTGCTGCAATAAACATGTGGGTACAGGTACTCTTTTGGATAGGTGTTTCTGTGTCCTTTGGGTAGATCCCTAGGAATGGGATTGCCGGATCATATGGTACTTCCATCCCTAGTAGACCGAGGGACCTTATGGCAAAATATTTTTAATGATTTTTTAAAAGGTGTATGTAAAGCAACCAGTGAGTCTATGTATTTACCTACTGATCAGCTTAGTGATGGGCTGAAAAAATATCAGTGAACTAAAGAGTGTCCTTGTTTTATTAATTATTTCATTTTATATTGTATTGTTTATTTGTATCTACATAAATTAAACCCAGAAAATAGAGTCATATTTGCGTATAATTTTTGACATCTTGGCAGTGTGGGCCTGAGCACATTTTTAATATATATAATTTTAAAATGTTTTAAAGTAGAGATTTGTAGCTTTAAAAATATATAACAAAAGAGAATGTCCAATTATGCTAGAGTCAATATGATAGCTAATTAGGTTATTATAAATTTTTGTTCACATTTATTTCATAACATATGAAAGGAAACAAAGATAATAATTGATGACTTCATATTAAGAAACAAGTAAAAATTAAGAGATGACTTAATTACCACTTAATCTTTGAAATTCTGTTTCAGTTCACCTGATTTTGGTGGTACAGTGAAATTCATTCATTCACTCATTTATCCAGGACATTTATTTAGTGCTGACTCATAGAAAGTGTTTAATAAAGGGTCATTATAATGTTTTTAATATCTCATACAAACCCATACACCTCCATACATGCATGTTGCTGAGATGGATTCCTCACAAATAAGAGATTTCAATTTTTTTTATAATATAGCAGCATGGTTTATGTTTACTTTGTATATTTAATAAATATTTGAGGGTCTTTTTTATTTATGCATACAAGAACTGGGGTACAGGCCAAGGTGTAGGGGGGTAAGAGGATTCACCAGAGACAGAGTGGGGAACAGAACAGGCAGATCGACTGAAACTCACTGCTGAGGGGAGCAGTGGGTGAGGGAGGAGAGGTCTGCTGCGCCATGTGGGTCACTCCCCCACCCCGTGGGGGTCAGGGATCTAACTCGTGCTGCAGTGGCTGTGGTTTGCTTCATAGTGCGTTGCTTAACCCACTGCGCCACCAGGAAGGCCCTATTTGAGGGTCTTCCATAAGACAAATTCTGTACAAGGCTCCTACAATACATTTGTGGCCTTTTGACAGGAACTACCATCTTTTAGTAATTCGCCAAGTGGTCAGCACAAAGAAGGAAAGGCACCTGCTATGCGTTCTCCAGGTCTTTTAGAAAATGTGGAGTTGTTCATTTGACCACATGCATGTGAATCTACAAGAAAGGTGATATTGTAGACATCAAGGGGATGGACACTATTGAAAAAGGAATGCCCCACAAATGTTACCATGGCAAATCTGGAAGTGTCTATAATATTAGCTAGCATGCAGCTAGCAATGCATACAAACAAAGGGCAAGGAAATTCTTGCCAAGAAAATTAATATCAAGCATATCATGCATATTAAGAAACTTTAAAAGTCACGATAGCTTCCTGAAACATATTAAAGAATATGATTAGGGGAAAAAAAGCAGCTGAAGAGACTGGTACTTGCTTTCAGCTGAAGCACCAGCCTGTTCCACTCAGAGAAGCATACTTTGTGGCTGATGGAAAGGTGCCTGAGCTGCTGGAACCCATTCCCTATGAATTCATGGTATGAAAGCCTGTGGGCTGTAAAAAGATAAAAATAAAAACAAACACTGGTGGCACAGTGGGTTAAGCAACACACTATGAAGCAAGCCGCAGTCACTGCAGCATGAGTTCAATCCCTGCCACCAGCCAGGGAGGGGACCCACATGGCGCAGCAGACCTCTCCTGCCTCGCCTGCTGCTCCCCCTCTGCAGTGTGTTTCAGTCCATCTGCCTGTTCTGCTCCTGGCTCTGTCTGGTGAATCCTCTCACATCCTGTGCCTCTGGCTTGTACCCCAGCTATTGTATGTATAAATAAATAAATCTTAAAAAAATAAATACTACTTTAAAAAAATAAAAACAAACACAAAATACATTTGTGGATGAGATAGGGGAGATCTCAGCCTTTAAAGAGCTTATAGTTTTGTAGGAGAGACAGAAGAGAGATAAACAACATTAGTACATATGAGGGCCATGAAAGAAAAGTGCTCCTAATAATGTGTCTTGTAAAATTTGTCTGCACTTCTATGTTTTATGGATATGTAAATTTGTGTATATTTTCTCTGTGTGTTTGTATATTTATGTATGTGATACCACAGATTTAGTACGCAGGGATGTCTTCTCTGCTGGGCATGAAATAGACCTGAAGAATCAGAAGAATTCATGTACAAAAGGCATGGAATACTTTTCCAGAAATAATCCTGAGGGCTTTATATGACTTATATGATTTTAAAATAAAAATAACTAAATCTAACCCACTTGAGACCTCAGAAGCTCAAGTTACTTGCCCAAAGTTACACTAGCCAAATCCAGGACTCAAGGATGGCCGCTGCTCCTTAAAACAGTCAGATACTTAGATGTCACTCAGAAGAAAATTATCATGTGGTGCATTAAAGGAACAGAGTTGCAAGTTTAGAAGAACAGATTTCTTATGTCCTCACATTTTCCATTTCATCTAAGCTCAGTGAAGAGAGTAAAATTGAATATAGGTAAGTTCAAGAAAAAACTAATTCTGAGTCATCAACAGCATAGCTGAAAGGAACAACACAGCCAAGTATGGCAGTTCCTATTTTGCAGATTAGAAATTAACTGCTATCTTGTCAGGATGAAATAGTATGTTTTATTATTGAAAAGGCAGCTCTGTTAGCTTCGTTGGGCCACAAGGGCCCATTTATTTAATTACTTCTAGGATACTAAGTGGATCCCAGTGACTAGGCCAAATTATTACACCTTAAAAGGTAAGTGATGCATTCACTTTGATGGATAGTAGGTCTCCTGGCCCCCCTACCCCATTTCATTTATTTTTCACTAAATATCTATATAAAGAATTGGAGGGATCCCATTTATTTTCACTTCTGCTGAAAATACCTTCAGGCCAGAAACAGTTTTATTCACTTTTAATAAGGTAATTATAGAAGTGAAAGATAAGATAAACCCTCAAACCAAGGAACAAAAAACTTACTTTAGACTCCTTTAAAAAGTTTAATAGACTTTTTGTGGAGCTTTTGGGTTCATAGCAAAATTGAAGCAGAGGTGTAGAAATTTCTCACATATCCCTGCTACCCTCCACCCTGCTGACTCCCTGCTTATCAATATCCCCCACCAGAGTTGTCCATCTGTTACAGTGTTATATAAGCCTGCATTGTCACATCATTATCACCCAAAATCCATAGCTTACACTAGGTTCTCTCTTTGTTTTGTCTATTCTATGGGTTTTGGCAAATGTATAATGGCATGTGCCCAGCATTATAGTACATCGAATTGTTTCACTGCCCTAAAATCCCCTGTGTTCCAGTTATTCTTTCCTCTCTCCTTTCAACCTTTGGCAACTACTGATCATTTCACTGTCATCATGAGTTTACCTTTTCTAGAATGTTATATAGTTGGAATCACAGAATATCTCTCTTAGCAATATACACTTAAGGTTCCTCCATGTCTTTTCATGGCTTGATAGATTTCTTTTTCAAGCTAAATTATATCCCGTTGTCTGGGAACAAGGTTTCTTTTCTTGAGCTCAAAACATTAATAGAGATTTTAAGTGAGAAGACAGAGAAGGAAAAGTAAATTTAAATTATTATTATAATAAAACGTGAACGATTAAGTTGATTTTTATAATTGTATAAAAATATAATTATTGTTTTGAGGAACAGTTTTTCCTTTGTTAACAAAGTTAAGGTAATGCTAAAATCTCAATAAACAGTAAAACAAGAACAGAATAAAATTTAAGACATCTAATAATGTAAACACAGGTCATGGGTAAATATCAGAGTAGGAAAAAATCTTGAAGATATTTAATTGTACCAGCAGGCAGCCTTTCAAGCAGATTTTCTTTCAGACTCTATTTGGGTGTGGTTGATATTTAAGCTTTGCTAGCCCAGCGTGGAGCACCTTTTATTGATGCATTATGAGTTTCATCTGTTAATTTTTAATTCTAAATTCAGAATGCTATGAAGAAGTGACAATACTACTCTTTTAAAATGAGTTATCACTGGTACTCATTTTAGTTGTTTGATGTAAATATAATATTCCATAGCATCTTTCTTAACAGAAATGAAAGCCTTTTGGTCATTACTAAGTTTCAGAACTTTCCTGTAATGTAAGTATAAATTTATCACAATTTCTTTCTATTGGGTGAATGGAGAAACAAAAGCTTGAAGCCAATCTCTCTGAGGTTAATTCATAAGTTAGTGGGGATAAATGAGTACAGAAATTCAGTGTTTTGTTTTCTGAGTCTAGTACTTCACCTTCCAAGCATTGCCTTGTTGATTTTAGTTACGTAACAAACGGGCGTGATTTTTACTTCATTAAATAAAAGTATATGCTCACTTAGTGAGCTACGTAAATTCTGTTTTTCTGTCCTTTCGCCCTCTTGTCAAATGGTGGAATGAAGGTGACATGGTAATATTGCTTATGATTAGGAGACCTGGTTTTGAAGACACAGGCTCAGGCTGAAATCTAGACCTTGAAACTTATTAGAAGTGTGATCTTGGGAAAGTTATTAATCTGTTATAAACCTTTAAAGGAAGAAATAAGAGACAGAAATAGACATTTACTTCCAATAAAATCTATATCATAGAGTTTTTATGGCGATAAAGCCAAATATTGACCATAAAGTATATATGTTGTGCCTGTGAAAATGCACAGCAAAGATTGTTTTTTATTAAAAGCTAGAAGGTAGAAAACTATTGTTGTTTTATAGATCATATGTTTCTTCAACACTAGGAATTTAAACTTAAATTGTTTAAATATTTTGGATTCAAATAAAAATTTCTTTAAATGGCTTATTAGCACACACTTGTGAGGTTTCATCCTTGTGAACAAAACAAAAACAAAAACCTTATGCTCCTAGTACTCTATTCAAGGAGTTGTTTGTGTTGAAAAAAATATTTTGTTTTCTCGTCATTGTGACACAATTAATGTTTTTTCCCTTCTTTATTTATATATGTTTGACATCAAAAATGTAGTTCCTATGAGATTCCTACCACCATTTCACCAGTGCACCATCACCTCAGTCCCTTGTGCTCTTCCTGTCCTCATCCCAGTCCCTCTCCCTGCCCCCACCACCACAATTAACATTTTAACTATTGAGTATTTATAGAAGCATCCAAATTTTAGAATTTTATATAAGTTGATTGATACAATGGAAAATTAAAATTATGATTCAAATAAAAATGGGCTGCAACTTTTTTTTTAAGATTTACTTATTTATGCATACAAGAACTGGGGTATAGGCCAGAGGTGTGGTGGGGGTGGAGAGGATTCACCAGAGACAAAGCCGGGAGCAGAACAGGCAGATCAACAGAAATGCACTGCTGAGGGGAGCAGCAGGTGAGACAGGAGAGGTCTGCTGTGCCATGTGGGTCACCTCCCTGGCCACCAAGGGATTGAATTTGTGCTGCAGTGGCTGTGGATTGCTTCATTAGGCTGAGACTTAATCCTTGCGCTCCCAGGGAGGCCTGAGCTGCAACTTTCATTAAGCATTTTAAGTATTAGAGTCAAACAGAAAGTCGTAGTCTAAGTGACTAAAATTGATGTGTCATAGGTGAGTACCCCTGTTGGTGTATCTTTTTTTTTTTTTTCTGTTGGAATAGAGCATACCTCTGGATCCCTAAAAATATTAACGTTCTACTTACAATAATATATTAACCTAAAGGTAGAACTAATTCACACCTTCCACTGTCATTGACTGTAAACGCAGCGATATATGTTAAGTTGATTTAATATCATTACTTTGTGGATTGATAACCTTTTTTATGAATACTTTGAACCCTGTTCAAATCGCTACATAGACTTGAGGAAGAGACTATACTGGTTTGTTTTTGAAAATTATTTTATTTGTTTTGTAACTTAATTCAGATCTGAATAATAGGGGAGGGAAATAGACTGTCAGTAAGAGACTTTTCTAGGGACATGACATTGAAACTGACATCTGATAGTTGAGGAAAAATGAGTCCAAAAATGAGTCCAAAAAAGAGGAAAAACAATTTAGTCAGAAAGAATAGCATGTGCATTGACACAAAGGCAGGAAAAGCTTGGCATATTCAAGGGTATGGATGAAGGCCAGGAATGTGGCTGTCCTTGACCAGGACAACTTATGAACCTACTTGGTCACAATAGGCTATTTGCTTGTGCTCTAACAATCCATGATTTTGTTTCTGTGCAGTCTTGATTATCTTTCAAGCATGTAATTCTTTCTCAGTCAGGTTATATAGACCCATATTTGATTCAGGGAGTTTTGTTCTTAGAATTTCTGAGCTGAATCTTAGTGGTGTATGTGCCAGACACAGTACAGCAAAATGACTTTTTCCTAAGAAAACTCCCTGGGTTTTAGCAGTGTTGTATTTTCTCTTTAGCAGCATAGGATTTGAATCACAGAATGAAAAGTTCGCGAAGAACTATAAAGATTCTGTTGATATAGTTCTAGGCTTTCTCTTTTGCCTAAAGAATGACAGAAAAGAAAACAAAACCTTTCTCATCAGAACAGCAACTAAACTGCAGAGGAAATTTGTATTAAATTCAGTTCTTTGCAGTCTTTTAAATATTGCCAAATAATGAGCCATAACCTTAACAAAGACCCAAATAGTCTAGGTTCTGAGTGTATGTGTGAAATCAAGTACTGAAGAGTAGAAGTCACATATAGCCCCAAAGGGATGTTAGAGTGCTACTACAGGGAGTCATCTCTTTTACAATAAAGAAATGCAACCCCAAACCAAAGGCAAGCACGTTTATCATAATTAGTAATAGACTATGAATACCAGAAAAAATCCTCAAATATGATAAAATGAAACTCCCTCATTTTATAGGTAAGGAATCCTAAGACGTAAAGTGACTTTTTAATCTATGGCTAGAGATTAAATTGACGTGCCTAGGTTTTAGATAGAGATGAGCTAGGTTTAAAACAAATGTCCTGATTTCTACCTCAGAGTAACTAAAAAATAACCAACTTTTTGTATTAATATTGAAAAAGAAAAATTAAAACTGAAATGCTTCATAAGATTATATTGAACCCAGGGAATTTATTAAAAAAAAACCAAAAAACTCATTGTAAACACCTGCAATGCAGCTTGTAGACCTTGATGCCAGTTTCCAAATTTTGAAAACACTGACCACATCACACTGATTGCCATGAGTATTTTCTTACAAAGTGGAGAATTGCATATGTTCTGTGACTGTATCTATATCTATCCTCTGCCACTCTCCTCCTCTCCCCCATCCTGTTCATTCTGTGCTTCTTTAATTTTATCTTCCTTTTAGAAGGAAAGAAATTCAGGCCTGTGATGAATATTGGCCTCTTATGCTTCATTCTACCTTATATTGATGTCAGAGATGTTATGAACTTCTGAAGTAACATCCCATATTTGAAAACTCCGTATCATATAATTTCAAGAGAATCGGTTGGGTTAGAAATGTTTTTGTTTTATAGATCATCATGTATAAAGAAAATGGTCTAATCATATTTTTCATCCAGCTGTTGTCTTTAAAATTTCGGAAATCAACCTGCTAAAGGTATGTTTAACAAAAACTGTATTTAAGATCAAGGAAGGAAAGGGAGTGGTTTTGTTTTATTTAGTAAGCCACATTTAGGCTTAGTAATATTATGAGGCCATTACAGCATTGTTTTAATCAAAGGATGGCACCACTCCCCAAGTGGATCTGATGGGTAGATCTACTCTGACCCCTAATACCTGGTGGTTACATTTTAGGTACCTACAATAGACAGTTGAGGAGATTTGCGTCAAAGCTAATTTCAACTTTGATTTTTTCCTTCTGCTTCTGACCAGGGCAGGTGTTATTTGAAAGAACTAAAACAAACATACCAGGAAGCATGCTTATGAATATGATATTAATTAATATTTTATAATATAACATCTAGACTTCAGATAAATGCAAATCTTTACACTATTTAGTGTCTTCAGCACATTTTATGCAAATAGTTGTTAAGGATAAAAATTCTAATTTCAAATGAAGAAAATTCATGACATGCATCTTGGGTTGTGTTTTAATCACTGTATACCCAGGAAGGTATCGACAGTTGTCCCATGGAAGCTATTAAAGTTGCTGTCCAAGGTTAAATGAAATTGCAGTTTATCAGAGCAGCATTGAGAAAATAAGGGAATCTGTTCATGGCTCTTGATTAATGCCAAGCGTGATCAACACAAGGGGGTTCATTAAGCTATACATCATGTGGGTAATTTAACATGTCATTGTGCCTGCTGTCTGCTTTGACTGTGCACAGCCCTGAGTTTCAAAGTTGTATTTCTGATGCCACTGGTTCTACACAGAAGCATCCCTCTTCTTTCACTGTACATTTTCCATTGTGCATACCTATTTTTAAGACATGTGGCACATTTCATGTAAATTATTTAATATGTTTCAGAACAAAAAAAAATGTGTTTTTTATAATGGTTCCCCTCACATTGTATATGATAGAACTTCTTAGGAAACTCTTCACCTTTTGAATTTTTCTTTTCTCATAATCATATATATATATGCCTTAAAACCTGAAGTGACATGGAAAAAATGAAAGAAATCATGAACTCAACCCATGTTATTGTATAATACTTTCATTTATGAGCTGCAGTTAAAATATCACTTTCACAATACACAGTTACAAGAAATGTTTTCTCATCATTCTCTCTTCAGTGGTCTTCTCATTACTCTTTACTATATAGCATCCATTTTTAAAGTTGATGTGGTTTGGGCAAATATCAGCTGCCAAACTATGGCATGAGGTTGATTATTAGTAATTTTATTATGTATCAGAATTCCATTTTAAAAATACTTGTTATTGCAAATATTTCCATGCCATTTTAGGAAATCAGATATGATAAGTGATGCAATATTTTGTGTTTATGTTTCAGACATTTATTTTTCAAGGGTCTTAAATTTTTGTAGACATGATGAAACCTTTATTTAAGAGCTATGTTAAACATAAAGAGCTGTTTATGGTGTCTAGTTTTAAGTTTAAGTTTTTTTTCCAGTAATTTATTAATATTGAATGGGATTTGATAGCTTATAAATTAAATAAACTATTTCCATGTAAAAAACAACAAAACATTCACATTATTTGTTATTTTACATGTGGAATTCAATATATTTCAGTCATACTATGTTATTCTCATGTAAAAGTGACTCTTCTAGTTGCTCAAAATTTATAGGATGTAATGAACTAGAAGCCAAAATCTCTGCTATAATGTCTGTGGCTGTTGCAAGGGAAATATGACCATGTTGAAGGCAATTAATATTAAGAATTTTGGCCACAGGAAGTAAGTCCTTTTGTGTTGTTCATCTTTTAGAAACCTGTCAATGTATATGCCAGTCAGTAACATGGACAGAGCTGTACCAGTATGCCAATTGTACACTAATGACCAAACTTTAGAATTTCTCATTGTTTGGATTTATGTGTCTGATATTCTACTGGTGAAATGGTGGTAGGAAATCCATGGGGACCAAAATCGATGTCAAAAATATATAAATAAAAAAAATTGGGAACTTTAAGTGTACTTTTAAAAATGCCGTATATGATATTGTAATGCTATTAAGAACAAAATAGTCCAGCTAAATGATCTACAGGATCTGAATATACATATGAAATGTATATGAGCTATTTTTGTGGTGGGTATAACCTTGTGGCATCTACCATTTTTAGTAGATTAGAATGCCATTTAAGTGACGGTAAGACCAGGTGCTAGCTTTTAAAGGCACAACTGAATAAAAGAATGCTATTTTCATTTCTGTATTGGGGTGGGGGGATTTGGTTTTGAATGCGCTATTTACAATACCCTCCAGATAAAAGGTTTAATTTTTTAACCGGGGTTTTGAAATCGTACTTTAATTAGTCCAAGATCAATGTTATCTAGTCACTACCAAATATTTCAAAAGCAACACATAAAATGTTTTCTTTCCTGGTATATGTAGTAGGGAGGATGCTTTCCACTTGTCAGCTTTCAGTCACAACACCCAGTCGTTTATTTGTAACTATAAGAGGGTTTCCCCTGAAAAATACTGCAAAGGTCATTCATATAGTCAGGGTCCTCTCCTTGAATACTTTTTACAAAAAGGTAATGTATTGTTTTCTGCTGCCATTAATTACCAAGGGTTTATTTACAAGACAATAATTAATTATACCTCTGGGAAGCTCAGGAGTCAACATGAATCAAAGCAGGCTTGGTAAGGAACATGGAAGTCTCACATAATTAAGTAGGGCACCAGAGACCAATTGTTTATAGAATGATTTTGCTGGAGCTAATTGACACTAATTATTTAATCTGATTTTCTTCTTCCTCGTTATTCTTCTACAGAGTCACTGCTTTTTGCTAATGATGCACAGTGAACTATCAAGGTGCTTATGCCTCCGTTCAGCGTAGCTAGACTTCTCTATAGGAAATTGATATTGCTCAGTTCATTTTATAACATGCTCAAATGATTAATGAGAAAATGACTTTTAACTTTCCTCCTATAAGAGTGGTCCAGTTTTCACTTACATTTATATTTAACTCATTTAAAATATAAGATACATATATGCGTTGAACTCAGAGTTTCTTCACAATATTTTTATGCATGCAGTGAGATGAGTACTAGAATATAATTTAAAAGAAAAACACAAGTTATATAGTTTTTTGTTAAAGATGAGCATGTAGTGAAACTTTGGGAACCAATCACATGTAAACATGCTACTTTCTGTGAAAGATCTATACAGATGGGTGAATGAAAACGTGAGGAATATGCTAGCTAATTTTTAATGTGAATTCTATTTTATGGTGCTAAGTGACTCTTGTTTCTGCTTATGAACTGCTCCTTCCTCTGAATATTACTGTCAACTATGTCAGCTTCCATATTTAAAATAAGCAAAAATGGGTATTAATTTTCTTTTTTGTGTTTTGACTCATTAACTTTTTAATCCTCCACACAATTCAGGTTACTATAGTTTGTACAAAATTTAAATTGATTCTAAGTAACCTTCTGACTAAAAAATTAGAAAAATGGAATCTCTGCCCCTTATATGGTACTATGAAGAATAATAGAGTTATGTTTGGATCCCTGTCACCAACCTCATACTCTCTCTTACCTCCCCACTACCATACTTTTCCGGTGATGTCCTAAGCTAATCTGTTTCTTTCTAAATAATTCTTTCCTTCCACTTTATTTTCTTTTTCTTTAAAGTACATGTGCTGTAATTTATTCCTCAATCTCTCATTCTCTATTTTCCAGAGATAGGTAGCTAAGAGCTCCATGATTGATTTTTAAAGTGCTTTTATTCCCATGTAATTGCTTGTTCTGGATTGTATGAACATTTTGTTTACTGTAGATTCCCTTAAAGAATTTAGCACAGTGGGAAGATTTAGACATGAAAAGAAATATTTGGGAATATTGTGAGAAATGCAAATGGGATTTTGTAGAATTCAGAGTGCAAGTACATTTATCCTACCTGGGGATCAGGTGAAACATCTAGGAGTTTGAGATGTAGTTAGACAATCTCCCTGATTGCCTCAGAAAATTCAGTAAGTATGATTCAAATCCATACCTGAGGGGGGAGAGATCACCATGGAGTGTAGTAGAGAATTGCAGGCAATTTGGTGATGGGAAAACTATGGTGACTGCACCTGAATGGAGGAATCCTATGTGGTAAAAAAACAAATAACGATGTTTATAAACAAAAAACAACAAAAAGGAATTAACAATTATAACTATAAAAAAACAACAACAAACCCATCCCTGAGTTAACTACCTGAATACCCAAAGAGGCCTCAGAGGCACTTCTCTTTCAGAACATACTGTGAGATATAGTAATTGTCCTTATTTCGTGGTTGGGACTATTCAGAATACTTGATATGGTTAATCAGTTAATCTTCCCAACAACCAAATAATGAGCAAAATTTTTGTGTTTATCCCATTTTTACACATGAGGAAGCAGAGACAATGTGGTTTTCTAATGTGCCCAAAATCATACAACTGTTAAATAGTGGAGCTAGGTATTGAGTTGATGTGGTCTGGGCTTAAAGCTGAGGTCTTAACTATGGTGTCTGAAGGAGATTGTTTGTTCTTCTGCTTTGTTTCTTTATAGTCCACATATAAGTGAAATCATTAAGTATTTGTCCTTTTCTTGACTTGTTTCACTTAGCATAATCCTCTCTAGTTCCATCCATGTTGTCACTAATCACAGTATTTAAATATTTCATCTTACTTTTTTTCATAGCTGAGTAGTATCTCATTGTGTATATATACCACATCTTCTTTATCTACTCATCTGTTGTTTGGCACTTAAGTTGTTTTCGTAGCTTAGCCATTATAAATGCTGCTGCAATGAACATAGAGGTGCATATTTCTCTTCAAATTAGTGATTTTATATTCTTCAGCTAGATACCTAGGAATGGAGTTGTTTGATGATATGCTACTTCTGTTTGTAATATTTTTTTTTAAAGACTTATTTATCCATACAGGAGCTGGGGTGGAGACAAGAGGTGCGAGGTGTGTGTGTGTGTGTGTGTGTGTGTGTGTGTGTGTGTGAGAGAGAGAGAGAGAGAGAGAGAGAGAGAGAGAGAGAGAGAGAGAGAGAGAGAGACACATAGGAGTCACCAGAGACAGAATGGGGAACAGAACAGGCAGATCTACTGAAATACAGTGCTGCAGGGAGCAGCAGGTGAGATATAGGAGAGATCTATTATGCTATGTGGGTTAGCTCCCTGGCCAGGCTGCAGTGGTGGTAGATAGCGTCATAGTGCTGAGACTTAACCATTGTGCCACCAGAGCGACCCTGTTTATAATATTTTTAAAAAATGTTTTCTATAGAGACTGGGTTAGTCTATGATTACACCAAGAGGATTCCTTTTTTTCCATATCCTCACCGGCACTTATTATTTCTGGTCTTCATAATATGGGCCATCCTCACAGGTGTGAGGTAGTTATCTCATTGTGGTTTTGATTTTACTTTTTGATGACTAGTGATTAACACTTTTTCATGTGCCTTTTGGATATCTGTATATCTGTTTTAGAAAAATGTCTATTTAGCTCTTCTACCCATTTTGTAATTGGGCTATTTGTTTTCTTTGTGTTATGAGTTCTTTTTTTTCATTTTGGACATTAACTCTGTTGGATTTGTGATAAACAAAGATTTTCTCCCATTCAGTAGGCTGACTTTGTTTTAATGATCATTTCCTTTATTGCACAGAGGACTTTTAGTTTGATGTACCCATTTGTTTATTTTTACTTTTGTTTCCCTTGCCATTGATATTGAACCCCAGAGACTTCCCTGAAGTCAGTGTCACTGAGTAGTTTGGCTATGTTTTCTCCTATGCATTTTATGAGTTCAGGTCTTACATCCAAGTATTTAAGTACTTATGAATGAGTTTTAGTGTATAGTGTGAGATAGTGGTCTAGTTTCATTCTTTAGTGGGTGGCTGTCCAGTTTTCCCAGCACCATTTGTTAAAGAGACTTTTCTTTCTCCATGTATGTATAGTCTTAATTTCTTTGTTGTAGATTTCAGGGACCTTGAGTCTATTCCATTGACTGTGTACCTGTTTTCATCCTAGTACTATTCTCTTTTGATCACTATACCATTGTAGTATAGTTTAAAGCCCTAGAGCATGATCACACCATTCTTTTTTGTAAGGATTGATTTGACTATTTGGCATCTTTGTGGTTCCATATAAATTTCATTAGAATTTGAATCTATAAATTGTTTTGGGTAAAATATCTAAAGTTAATTCTTCAAGTTCATGAACAAGGTAAATTACTCCATTTCTTTGTGTGTGTTTTCTATTTCTTTTAACAATATCTTTTTTTTTTTAAAAAAATATTTATTTATACATACAAGAAATGGGGTACAGGCCAGAGTTGTTGGGGGTGAGAGGATTCACCAGAGACAGAGTTGGGAACAGAACAGGCAGATCAACAGAAATACACTGCCAAGGGCAGCAGCAGTCAAAGCAGGAGAGGTCTGCCTTGCCATGTGGGTCACCTCCCTGGCCAGCAGCAAGGATTGAGCTGGTGTCTCAGTGACTGTGGTCTGCTTCACAGTGTGTTGCTTAACACATTGCGCCACCAGGGAGGCCCCAATCTTTTAACAGTATCTTATAGCTTTTATTGTATAGATCTTGCACCATCTTTGTTAGGCTTATTCCTAGGTACTTAATTATTTTTATGGGATTATAAATGGGATTACTTTCTTGATTTCTTTCTCTTTTAGTTCTTTGCATATAGAAACAGATTTTTGTACATATTAATTTTCTAGCCTGGTGCTTGAATATTCTGATTTATTGTTTCTTATATATTTTAAGTGGTCTTTTAAAGGTTTTCTATATATATTGTCATGCCATCTACAAATTAGGATTTAAGAAAACACCAGTGTAAGAATAATTGCTCACAATGTCTCCCTTCTAAGTTTTAAATCTGAATATAATTGTAATATATGTTCAGATTACCAAATATAGATCATCCATACATGCTAGAAAAATAAAAGTATATTTCTTTCCCAAAACAATTTAGATAAATACCATTGATATTTTCAAATATCTCTTTCTAGGATTTCTAAATATAGCATAAAATAGAAATTTATATAATGTAAAATATGGTTGATAGAGAATTGCATATATTTTTACATCCTGATTTTCCTAAATATTGACATTATGTCTAACATTTTATTATATATATTACATTACTTTTCATTTTTGTACAGTGATATTTTTCATCCCTGTGGAATTCCCATCACCAATTCACCCATGCACCATAACCATGGTCCCTTGTGCTCTTTGCACCCCATTTTTGTTTTTTCTCTCCTCCTCTCCTCAGGAATGTCTCAGATTTATAGTTATCTGTTGCTTTTGATTCTTTATGTGTTGTAATTGACTTTTTTCCCCTTAGTCCCGTGTTTGTTTTATGTCTAACATTTTAAGTCATATTATTAAAAGTTCTTTATAGTTCTTTAATCTTTTAATAGTAAGCCACCACACAAAAGTGAGCATTTTTATGTAACTATTACTCTATTATCTAACAATTATACTATTTATAATTTTTAAAAGTATGAATCATTGCTCACATTTTCGATAATCCTCTGCAGGCTTTACTCCAGAAAGTGAAGTTACTAAGTGGAAGTTGGCTCAGTGTTTATCAAGGTTCTTGAGTTAATCAGGAAATGTGGGAGAAATAATTTTTGTCCTAATTTGACAAAAGAACAGTTGGTATTTGTTAATAAGAATATTGCCCAGCACGAGTAGTTTGAAGTCCTGTCAGGCCTAAGATGGCTTAGCACAGAATAGTGCAAGAACTTTGGGTAGAAGTAGGATCCCTAGATTCTAGTTTCAGATTTTCCATCCTCCACTTGTATAACCTCAGCAACATTAACATCTCTGTGTCTTAGTTTCCTTTAAATGAGGGAACTGTATTATACTTACAAAGATTTCGTGAATTTCTCAATTCAGATTTTATGTTTGAAAGTTTAAAGTAATCTACTTAGTTTCAAAGACTGTGCCTACAGCTGTGACTGGTTGGGTTTGTGTGTCAGCATTCTTTCAAAGCCATGCTCCATTTGCACATCAGGAGAACACAACTGCTTCTGTTCTAGGCTCAGTTCTACTTGTTCCAGTGCATACAGCTTATAGTTGAGGTAATACTTAATTACCTGCCAGTCTCATTTGAGCCTGCCTCCCATCCTCCCAGACTCTTCCAGTTTTACATACTGTAGTCTTTAAGAAAAGTTCTGAACATCTTTATTTAGACACTTTTGCTTCCTAATAACCTAACCCTTCCATCTGTTTATACATGAAGACATAGAAATTATGCTCTCCAGTAAGCTCTCCGGTATGTGAGCTCTCCAGTAAGGTCCATTCATTAACCACTTATCATCCATCCTCTGATAAATGATATCCAGTAGACAAAGACAAATATGCATCAAGAAATTCAAAATGGGGGCCTCCCTGGTGACATAGGAGTTAATTCTCAGGGCTATCACCACTGAGGCCTGAATTTGATCCCCAGCCAAGAGGCTAACCCACATATGGCGCAGCAGACTTCTCCTATCTCTCCCTCTTCTCACCTTAGCAGTGTACTTCAGTAAAAAAAAACTCTGCCTGTCCTGCTCCCCACTCTGTGTCTGGTGAATCTTGTCACCACCACCATCACCTGCTCCTGCACTTCTGGCCTACACCCCAGTTCTTCTATGCATAAATAAATAAATCTTAACAAAAAGTTCAAAATGTCCCTTGGAACATAAGATAGAAAACGTAGTATTAATTTGTCATTGTTCTGTAGCGTAAGGTAAAGGTTCACAGATTGGCACTTATAGCCAACTTATCCTGTGACTATATTAGGGAATGGCCCTCAACATCTTTTCCAAAAAGAAGAGCAGAAGCAACCAACAAGTGGAAAGTGAGAGCCACTGACAGGAAGATTTCAGAGCAAAGTTTGTTATATCATAGTATTTCTCAAAGCTTAGCATGCATCAGCACCATATGTTAGAACATAGATTGCTGGACCCTAGCCTGTGTTTTTGATTAAGTTGGTCAAAGATAGGACTTATGGATTTTCATTTCCATCAAATTCCCAGTTATGCTAATAATGCTGGTCCAAAGACTACATTTTGGATATCACTGCCCTTCTGGATTTGAAGCAATCTTCACTGTAATTAAACAGATACCCCTCCCATTTGAATAGTATGGCAAGTTAGTAACAAGGTGTTAAAAGTAGTTTTTATAAGGAGAGCTGAAGGGTGGTGGTCATATGTAGAATAACCCAAGAGAGTCAAAGTGATGCAATATGAATGTGGAAGTCAAAACATATTAACTGAAGGTGGTCCTTAAATTTAGCTGTCAGTGATGAAGTAGCTAAATATATAGAAGAAGTCACCAGAGTGCGAGGTTGAATTGGCAGCAGCAGTAGTTTCTTTACAGACTTAAAATCTGTAAATCAGTTATACATTAAACTAGTCAAATATTCATATTAGCTCCTATCAATTTGCACCTTTGTCAACTAGTAGTGTCACTTCTAGTATTCTCTTAAATTATGAGTAGTAGTGGTAGATTACTAACAGTGAGCTGTTGTGAAATATTGTATTACAGGAAGCATCTCTTTTTCTTGCATTTTTTTCCCACATAAGAATTTTTACATATAAATGATCTGCATCTTCAAGTATCTGTCACTTACAAAGGGAGTTCAATATACCACAGCATCCAGGAATATGGACAGGAGGAACTCTACTTTATAGTTATTATCTCCTAGAGTCACTCCCTCTTGTCCAAGTTTTAGCCAGAGAATCAATGGGCAACAAACCAGGATCAATTTTAATTGATTGTCCAGGTTTTTTAATAATTGGCATTCTTCTTTAATGCTTGACAGAATAACAACTGTAGCCTGTTGCCCTGTAATTTTAACTCCCATTCTAAATGCATATTACTGTATAGCAACAATTGTACCTACAAGCAGAACACTGCCCCCATGGAAAGTCAGAAGAAACAGGGGAGTAAAGAAGAAATGTGATGAAATTGTACATATTTGTGTTTACTTTTATATGTACACATACATGTACACATGCAGGCTCCATATGCATGGTTTTGACCAAGGTGTCCATTGCTGACATAAAAGTGTGTAAGGAATAAAATTTTACAAATATTAAGTTGATATACTTTTATTTTTTATTAATTCAAGTTTGCAAACTTCTGTCTCTAAGATTATGCCATAAAGTTAATTGTTCTGAAGTAGGAGAGAACAGGATTAGGAATAATCTTGAAAACCAGTGTTGGATGGTAGGAGGCATTGGAAATCTCTTTAGCAAAGATGTCGAACAGTGTTTTGTTGCCTGCCCAACAACTATTTCCTCCTTCTAATCTTTGTAACAGGATGCAGACTTTGGAGTACCCATTGTGCCTAGCCTGGAAGGATGAATCGAGTGTCTAAATTGTGATAGTCCCAAGTGAATTAAAAATGCCTGAGATAATAAATCAATGAATTTTCCATTGTGGTGATATATTTTAGTGAACTGAGGAACTGAGAAAAAAAAAATTACTGAAACCTGGCATCTACACTCATAAATACTGAGTTGATTGGTCTAGAGTGAGACAGAACATCAGTACTTATAGAAGTTCGACAGCAGCTGTGGATGAGAATCATTGGTTTAAATTTTGAAATCACCAAATGTTAAAACAAACTAGCTATATTTAGTTCCTCTGCACACTTCTAATTTCAAGAATATTTAAAGAAAAATTAATGAAACTACATCTCTCTCTAAGTTATAGTGTGAAAAAACATGTGGACCTGCTTAAGTAATATCCAATTTAGAGCCTGTTATAAGTAAGATATTTTACATACAATCTCATTAAATTCTTATAATACTTTAGAAAAGTGGCGTTAGTATTCTCATTTTATAAATGAGAATTTAAAAAAAAATTAAAAGATTTATTTATGCATACAAGAACTGGGGTACAGGCCAGAGGTATAGAGGGTGAGGAGATTCACCAGAGACAGAGCGGGGTACAGAACATGCAGATCAACTGAAACACACTGCTGAGGGGAGCAGCGCCATGCCATGTGGGTCACTGCCCGAGTGGCAACAGGGATTCAACTTGTGCTGCAGTGGCTGTGGTTTTCTTCACAGTGCATTGCTTAATCCATTGTGCCACTAGGGAGAGCCCGATAAATGAGAATATTGAAGATAGGCAGGGATGTTCTGAGTCAAACCCAGATTTTTGGGTTCCAAACTTTATAATCTTTCCACTGTGCTGCACTGATTTACAAAGGCTTTTCTTATCATGTTTTCCAGTAATTGATTCTTACCCCCTATTTATACAAGACAGAGTCAAATTGGTAACTTTGTATTTCTCGCTCCAGTCTAATGCTCTAACTCCTTAATTTAAGACTCAATCCAGTAATAATTCTGCCCTATAAGATTACTTTTTGGAATCAAGACTGTAGGGGTTCAAATCCCTAAGCTCAAGCTCCTCAGCTCTTTGGAGCAGTCTAAGGCCTTCAATCCTAGAGGAACAACAAACATTACCATGAGCTTCTTGATATGCATTTTAAGAAACTGCTTTTCACTTCTGGAAACATGTTTGTCATGAATCATCATGAATTAAATTCAGTGCACATTGTATCTCGGTGCTCCTTGGGATGTTAATGATCTGGATTGTCTATATTCGGTGGACTAACTGGATAAAAATTAAATTTCAATTTTAATTTCTTGTAGTGAACTGTAACTTTAACCAATAATGCATTTTGTAAGAGGACTCATGTTGCTCTAGGGCAAATTTGGTTCAATGTCTGAATTCCTTCTCTTACCACAAGTGTCAAAAAACCCTAAGCCATTTGTTATTAATTATTTTGCTTAGGTATCAACCACATATTTGTTACTCATAATCAGTATATATATTGCTTGGGGGAGAAATCCTCAAGCCTATATTGACTGACTTGATTTATTTTGTTTCTGATATTTCTCTTATTCTATTCATGTTTCAGTTCATTGAATCTAAGCTGTTAAATTCTATTCAGAAGGTACATTTTCCAAATGACCAAAGTAGTTGGGAAAAATATTACTATTAACTTTCTGAGTAATATAGTACCTCAATTTATGTTAGTTTGCGCTCACTGAACATGCTGTTTTTTTATTGTGTAAATATGACAGGGGTATATTGATCTCTTCTCTTAAGTGCTTAATCAAACTCTATTAATACTGTTAGCCATAAACTATCTATCAGTAAGACATGGCTTTGAAATGTTTGCATCTATGAATCAAATTTAAATGAAGACTATTTTCCTGGGCCTATAGGAGTTGAACCTAGTTTTTTTGTGCTGTATTATTAACTTGCATGTTGGCTTTGTCTAATTCTTTATAAAGTATGTTGATTTATTAGAATGTTCACTCTATAGTAAACTATAATTGGATGCTCTTGAAAGAATGAGTTTCATTGATCTGGTCAATGACCACAGATATTACTGAAGTAAACCTCTTAACAGTGCTGGGGCGTATTTTGGCCATGATCAATGTTTCTGAATCTTGCCTTGTATTTTTTTTTGTTTTGTTTTGTTTTATTTAGCACTATCTGCATTGATTTAAATCTGCAGCAAGTGTTAAGTGCTAAATTTATCTTGACACTAAGTTTCATTACTTTTCTGGAGATGCAAACTTTTCTTTGTTTATTATAGATTAAAACTCTTCCTTGACAGTCTTTGAAAATAATCTATTTGTACTTTTGTCAATATGCATCAGCAGTTGACAATAAATAAAGTGAAAAATTAAAGACATTACCCCAAAATCATTGAATTAAGTTCCCTTTTTTAAAAAAATGATCATTGCAAGTATCTACCTTGGTGCTTTCTGAATTTTCTGAAAATAATAGTTCAAGTCCAACAGGTTTGGATCTTTTCTGTACACCTGTGACCAAGTAGTGATGTGCTAAAGGATGACTAATGAACCTGATCTTGACTCATTAAGAGGCCCTATCAACCAGCTTTTATCATGGTGTATGCTGGTTTTGCAAACAAGTTTCTATCCTATTAATCAACATTAAGCCCACAGGGGGAAAAAATCAAGAACTGATCCTAAACTATCATGGGGGCTGTTTTTCAGACTTGTGTTATCCATCATGAAAAAATGTAAAGATTACAGATTAGTGACATTTTGTTGAAATTATGAGACAAAGATTTAAAAAAAACCAGAACAGCATGTGTATATATGATATCCTTTGTGGTTAGAAGTTACTTGAGAATCTTTGTTTTTTATATTGTTTATTTTAATAAATTAACATTTCTGCTGGGTTAAAAGAAATTAAGGGATATTATGTTTGTTGGATTTTCTTTGGAAAATAATATCTGTAGACTATATGGGGATATATATAAAATTCAAAATGTAGTAAATGTATTTTTATAAAAAGTAATCTTCCTCTCTACTATTAATACTAGTCCCCTCCTTTCTGCAAGCAGTTTTCTGGTTTTTTTCTTCTTTTTGGTCTTTACTTTTAGAGACATGTTCAGTACACTCTCACTGTCTGTCCTGTATATGTATTTGTGTGTGTACATGAATGGCAACATGTTGTACAATGTTCTCCACTGTGATCTTTCATTTAACAAAGTGATTTGAAGAATTTTCCGTATCATTTCACAGAGTTGTCCTTACTTAAGAACTCCATAATTCATTTAATGGATGTACCATAATTTTTTTAACCAGCCTTCCTCTGATGGACATTTAGGCCATTTCCAATCCCTTGATGTCTTGGGTTATGTTTCAATAAACTTTCTTTTGCATATATTATTTCTTATATGTGCATCCATAGGTTATACTCCCAAGTGGAATGTAGGGCCAAAGGGCATGGTTAACTAATATTTTGATAAACATTGACCAGGTGATACATGACTTGTTAGCAATTGTTATGCCACAGGCGCCAATCAAATCAGAATGGCTGCTGGCTGTAGACAGCTGGTAAAAGCTGGATATCAAATTGGAATGTTGTCATATAACCCTCCAATGTTGTATTTGGTTGGTTTCTTTAATAATTTTTATGAGAATAGGTGTCATACCATTCTTCTGTTGTTTCAGAATTTGGTAAATCTCAATCAACACTTTTCTTATGAACATTATTGCCAAAAAATGTTACCTGAAGACCACTGATAGATTGCTATGGTGAAGGGGCTATGTTTAGACTACATAATAAATGTAGTATACTCTTCGTGACAAATAAAAATTCAGCATTGCCTGCAAATATTAATAATATGCAGGAGTCCTTGCCCATGTGACAGAGAAAGTGACTGGAGCAGAGGGCTTATCTTCCTCTCCCATTAGAAGGTAAATTTCATGGTGGCAGGAAGTTGTTTTTATTTCCTGTTTCTTCAATGCTTAGAAAAACCCTTAAGGTAGCTGGATCTCAGAATATGTGTTCCCAGAATGTGTTGAGAATAATGTGATTAAATGATTAATATTAAACTAAAAATTAAGAAGATAATCTCCCATGCAGGTATGGTGAGAGGTGGTGAATATTCACATTGTAGCACTTATTTTTCTTGTTTGATCTGGTTTTTTTGTTTTTTTGTTTCCTTACATTAGAAGATTGGTTACTTATTAAAGTTGTGTCCTAAAGTGAAAACTATTGAAGCAAAACCTAAATTTTACCATTAGGTCTCTTAATTAAGCTCCTTCAGGAAGAGTGTCTATGTTTGAATATTCTTAGACCATGATTATTGCTAAAATTCGCACATTTTATAAAGTGGTAGTTGTATTTAGCTAGCTGATGTCTTTTGTTTTGGAGGACTGGGGTGTAGATACTTGTGAATGTAGAATTTAACACCTGAAGTAGTAATTATGTGTACTTAGAAATTATAGGGTAGGAATTGGAAATTGTAATGGAAAAGGCAGGTTATAGAAAATAATATGCAATATGTAGATTTATGTGTTGCGTACTGTGGGGACACATAGCAAAAATTGCTTGTGATACCTTAAAACAAGTTGCTAACTTTCTTAATTCTCTCCCGCCTCCCTTCCACCTCCAATTCATGAGAAACAATAAGGCAAAGTCATGCAACAAAATGATGACTCTAATATACCACAATATTAACGTGGAATTCAATGCTGTCTCATAAATTCAGATTGTCTGGGAAAAGCATGATCTAGAAATATGGCTTCACACATAATAACAGCATCTACACAACAAACTGAATTATTTGGAGTTCTTCTGCCTTTCCTCCCACACAAATATTTTACTGTATTATACACATAGGGACTTGAGATGACTGAAAAATACAGCCCAGGATTTCAGATGAACAAGAATGAGTGAAATGTAGTAGGTAAGTGTTTATAGGAACTTTTTAAGAGCATGAATGTTAATGATTTTATAGAAAGGCTCTCATTGTAAATTCCATGAATAGTGGGTTTATTTGCTTCACCATCATCTTCCAGCATCTAGCGCTTGGCACACTGTAGGTACTCTATGAATATTTGTTGAATGAATAGGAAGAATGGTGAGGCTAAAAGAGGAAAAACTCTGCAAACTCACAAGTGGCCAGCGCTTGTTAAAGTGTTGAACTTCAAAAAGCAAAGAATTTGAGTGTTGAGTTATTAAATAATGCCCATGGTATCAAGTCCAGATCCCATTTAGCCCCAGGCTAAAGGTGAACAGTTAATTTCATAGCTGTACTAAATAGTTATATCGCGTATCAGTCAAGGTGATATATGCCTCTAAATCCCTTGGAAAGCGCCCAAGGGCAGAGGCCAGAAATCATTATAAGCTTGACTTGGAAAACTACTAATATAGTGGGTCATGGAACTTTTTTCAATGTCAGGAAAATAATGTAATAACGGGATTGTGTCTTTCCCCTTTTCCTTTGAAAATGCTGTTAGTCTTAGGGTCTAGTCAGTCAAAGGATTTAGGAATTTTCTAACAATGAATGTTTCTGTGTTTTACATTCAGTACTTGTTATAGTGGATACCTGCTGAGTTGTATTATCAGATTAAACTCTATGAATCAAAGAGGAGAGAGGGAGGAGTTTATTAGGCTTTGTAAAGATCTTTATATTAGGAAAACTGACAATTACTAAAGTTTTATTTAAGAGTAGTAAATGGAAAGATTTTCCTTGTGAGAATTATATGTAGCTAAATAAGAATGGAAGAACATTTAATAGATCAGGTTTTAGAATTTCACAAGGAGCTTTCAGTTATAATATACAATTAAGCCTATCGGAAAAGCTATTGAAAATAAAGCATAGTTCTACATTGTTAAAGAAATGCCTGGAAGCAATATTTACAATTAACATCAGGTTAGTTCATCATCTCTTGATTTACAGTGATTTAATAATTTAGCATAGCACACATCTTTCGAGATCCAATTGCTAATCTATTTCTGGTCGGAATGAATTGGAACACTATCAGAACTGTATCTTGGTGTTCTGACCTAAAATGGGAATGCATGTACCAGTGCTATCAAGTTTGCATTACTTCTGGATACTGCATTATGTTTGTAGGACTGTTTTTCATCATGACTGTGCCTCATTGTCTTCTTTCTTTTATTCCTGGGAAAGATGAAATTTCCTTTGAAGTAAAAGGGAATTCTGCATGTGAGGTAAGTGCAAGTTCCATTGTGGAGGTTGTGGAATAAAGGAAAATTGGGATGAATGCAGATTTCTATTCCAGTTCTCGTACTCTTCTACTCCAAAGCACCCTGATGAAGTACTTTCCCATAATTTCATCTCTCCCTTCCAAAAATTAAGTAAATTAAATCATCAAACTGATGTGCTAAGTTGGGTTTTACCTCCTTAGCAGGAAATATGTCAGTCAAGAAGTGATTCAGCTGTTTCCTAGGATTCTCAGATTTTTACAGAATGTGTTGAGAAAAGTATTGAATTTCCCACACACAGTTTCCCTTGGGACCATGTAATAAAGATGCAGCCTTCTTAACTGGAGATGGATACAGATTGACTGAAATCTCCTTGGAATACTGTATCCAAACTTAACTGAATCCTGTTAACCTAAATTTACTGGCTTTGTGATGCTAAATTGTGCAAAGTAAAGCAGTAAAGACTTAAAAACCAGTGCCCAAATGTCTTCTTAGGTATTTTTTAGTGGCTCTCCATGTGTGCTCTCTGAATAAGCAGAAAGAACAAAATAGGCACATTATATCAATTTGGCCTTATAGCTGCTATGCTCATATAACCTGCTTTAATAAAACCTAGTATATGGAAATTCAAATTTAATCTGATCTTTACAAAAGAATACTCTCTTGAGGGTCTGTGAGGAACTAGTAACTTTTTTTCCCCCTTGCACTGATCACCTAACTAAATCAATGACACTTTCTGGGAAGGTAAATAAAAAGTAAGATCAAACATGCCTGAATAAATACAGCAAACAGGGTATATATCTGCAATGAACACAGAATGATCTGAAATGTACCTGCAATGGAATACTAAATAATTAACATTCATAAATTTCTAAATTAAAATATTGAATGAAAAATTTAAATTAGATTGTTATACTTGATATAAAAATGCAAATGTTATCATGTAGGAAAAATGTATTTAAGAAACATTTGGGAGAGAAGCTTATTAACTACATGATAGTGTTTTGTTTTTTTTTTTAACTACATGATAGTGTTTCCTTCGGGATGAGACAAATTGTATTGAGGTGTGAGACAAAGGAGACTTCAATATACTTTTTTACATTAAAAAAATATACTACAAGAAGTACCACACAATGCAACATCAAACACTTTAAAGTACAATTGGAAGATATAGCCTTAAAATAAAAAAAAAAAAGAGGAAATGCTTGGATTAGACTATTAAAGTCATTTTCTATGTTTAGACTAGCATTATCCCAAATAACTTTGTACTAAATAACAGAAAGAGAAATGTTCTCTTCTGTGATGTCTAATCCTTAGCCACTAGCCACATGTGGTTACTGAATACTTGAGTTGTGGCTAGTGTGACTGAGAAACACATTATTAAAATTTTATGTAGGGGCCTCCCTGGTGACTTAATGGTTAAGCATCTGTGCTATCACTGCAATGCCCTTCCACGAGGCTTGTGTTCAATCCGTGGCCAAGGAGCTAACCCGCAGTGCAGCAGACCTCTCCTCTCCTGTTTCCCCCGCTTCTCCTCTTAGCAGTGTATTTCAATAAATCTGCCTGTTAAGCTCCCCACTCTGTCTCTGGTGAATCATCTTACCCCCACACCTCTGACCTACACCCCAGTTCTTCTACACAAAAATAAATATTTAAATAAATAATAAATAAAATTTTACATAATTTTCATTGCTCTGTTATAAATTTTAAAATGGCTAGTGGCTGCCATATTGAATAACAGATTTATTCAACCTTCCATTTGCCTTCAATCTCGGAAGGCCCTATCTCATTGTTTTTTTGTTATTAATGAGAATGTGACTATTTGAAGAAAACAATAATCTCTTGGTAATATACTTAAGTGTATAGCAAAGGACAACTGAAAGTTATTGGGGTTGGGGAGGCCTGGAAAAAGAAACCTTCTTGTGTGTTTTTACATCTGTAAAGATGAATGAGTAGAAAGGTCACTATAAGGTTTCATTGGGTGTCTATAGAAAAGAATCAAACGCCCTCCAAGTACTCACAGGGAGTACTTTGGATTTGGTAACAGATTTGATAACTGAAGACTTAATTTCCCCAGTGACTCAACTGATACAGGAGGTTTTATCTTTTTCAGAAAATTAAGAGAAAAATTGACTGGTTCAATAGACTTACTGACTCCAGTTAGATAAGTATTTGCTATTTTTATTAAGTTGTTTATGTAGTGCAATAATACAAGTGATTTAGTAAAGATAAGACTTCAGATAAATGTCAGCACACTTCTATTCTGCAGCTAGTCTATTTCAAGCAGTTAAAATAAATTAAAAGATAAAAATACTGCTCAGAAAAAATTGATCATTGTGCAAGGGAAATGTTTAAAACTGAAAGAAATTTTCTACCTTCAGTTCACAAAGACGTATGCATATGTATAGGAAATGAACCTTTCTGTATTCTAGAGATTCTTTACCTAGAAGGAAATGAACAGGAAGCTGTATCTTGTAGGTGTTTGCCATTATAAGACATAATATAAAGTACTTAACGTTTGTGGACAAGTACTAATGTTCTGTGTTATTTTTAGCACGAGTAATATTTTTGAATTAGGTAAAGTAAATACTGTTATTCTATTACTTGTCTTTACATACATTAAAAGCATAGCTAGTGAAAGCTTACTAGGCTATCAGGTGTAGGTGCTGTCACTAGAATTTAAATAACATAAATTTTACCCAATCTTCTGTGTTTACATTGTTTTGGAAAAATAATTATGCTGTTACTCATTGTAGTCTCTGAAATATAATCTGACATTTGAAACAATAGTTAAAATGTTGCTAATGTTGAAAGAGGATTTATCTTTATGATTTTCAAATCATAATTACTATTTCAAAGATGTTTCAGTTGTCTTCCAGTTTAGGGTAGATGAAATTTCTCACCTGTTTTCTCAGAACCTGGAGTGTCTTTTTATCATTTCAGTATCCGTTTATCTATCCTTCCTTTAAAGATTTATTTATTTATGCATACAAGAACTGGGGTACAGGCCAGAGTTGTGAGAGATAAGAGGATTCACCAGAGACAGAGTGGGCAACAGAATAGGCAGATTGACTAAAATACACTGCTGAGGGGAGCATCAGGTGAGACAGGAGACTCTGCTTTGCCATGTGGGTCATCTCCCAGGCTGGGGATGGAATGTGTGCTGTAGATAGCTTCATAGTGCTATGACTTAACCCCTTGTGCCACCAGGGAGACCCTTATCTATCTTTTTTTAATTGAGGCCTACATCATAGTTCTTGGTACATAGTACTTATTCAAAAGAATATTAAAATTCCTAATCAGTTTGGAAGTTGTGATCTAGTAGGCCCATGGTGAGCTTTTGCTGAATTCCAAGCTACTGAACTTTCTTACAAATACCAAGCTTGCCATCACACAACAGGAAATACTATATTGAAACAATGAAGCATGAGACTAATAATATATCAAGTTCTTGGTTTGATAAGAAAAAAATTATTTAAATTCTAATGGAGAATGTTAGGGAATATTTAATATAATATTGCATAAGGGATTTTTCAAATGATTACCACAGAGAAACACTGGACATATGCCAGTTCAAAAGCCTGGGATGAGACTATGAACTGAGAAGTTGGCCTTTGTCATTAGGTGCGGTAGATTGTTTAATAGCCACACAGTCCTCCAATCTCTATACCAGGTACCTTTGCAGTGTACATTTGTGTTCCTTCCATCCAGAAGTGTGCAGTCTTTTTCTCTTCTACACCTTGAATCTGGGCTAATCTTGTGACTTGCTTGACAATAGAATGTGCCAGAAGTGACATATGTGAATTCTTAGAGCTAGAACTTAAGAGGTTTTGCAGCTTCTGCCTTTGCATTTCTGGAATGTTACCCTGAGACTTCATGTGAAGAAATTTTTGCTTTACTAGAGTTTCAAAAGCCATATGGTGAACTGAAGCTTTCCAGTGGACAGCTAGTAACAATATCCAGTACTGAGTGAGGTCATCTTGGACCTCTAATCATCCAACTGGTGTAGCCACATGAGTGACCTCAGGCAAAATAGGCATTGGAATTGTTGTTTTGTGGTAGTTTGCTCTGCACAAAGGGTAGCAGAGAAAAACTGAGGATACAGCTGCTCAAATGAGATTGTTGAGGTAGAGTGTAGAACGATGAACATCACTTGAAAGTGTATACGTTCTTTTATACAGAGAGTTCTAGTAGTTAATCACAGGTATTTTAATTGTTACAGTGTTTAATTATAAAAATAAAATTATATGTTATTACTATCTCAAGCATTTTATTTATGAAAATGTGTTTTATGTAACATATATTTAGTAGAAGAAATGAAAATTGTTTTCTGATAAAACTGTGAGATTTAAATAACTTTATGAATGATAATAATAGTGGTTGGGATTTCCAGAGATTCTCTACACCGAAATGACCTATCTCACTTTCCCATCTTAAACATATATTGTTCTCTGTGTATACTCATTACAGGGGAAAATAAATGTGCTTGAAATACTTTACTTCCTATTTATACTTTGTAATATTTTTGTGTGGTTGCTTTGATTCTGGTGGTGGTTGATTTATATTGCTTTGGGCCTCTAAACATAAAATTTAGATGTGTTTTCAAGTGAAAAAAAAATTAGAAAAGAGTTTAAAAGGAAAGATGGGGAAGTAGTAGCAAAAATCACTCCTTAGTGCATCTTGCTATGAGAGTGAAACCTTAAGAAAGGTTAAAAATTGACTGGTGAACCTTAAGTAATTTACAAATATGCCCTTATTAATCAATATTTCTCCAGATATCTTAGCAGTGCAAAATTTCAACAACAAGAGTAAGAACCTTTTCACCAAGTAGTAGGCAACTAAAAATGCTTCTTGATAAAACATTTTCCAATCTCAGCTATGAGAAATAATAATCTTATAAAAATACAGTGTTTTGCAGTTGGAAGAAAGAGCAGAAGATTGCAAAACTAGGTGCAAGAAGTCTACTGGCCGTTAGAAAGTTCAAAAAGTCAATAAATGAAGCTAAATACTAGTTTTCTAAAATCATTTTTCAGGTAAGATAAATAGGGTCTTTTTCACCTTAAATTCTCATTTGACAGTATCCCAGCACATGTCTTGGCTATTAATACACTTGGGTAGCCTCAGGGAGACTTTCAAAAAGTGGTTCTTAAGACACTGATATTCTTGTCTCCAGACTCATGAGTCATTTGGACACAAACATTGAATTTAAGAGGTGCTCACTTCTTCATCATTGGAGAGCTGGTAGAAGAAACATAATTATTATATTGAAGATTCAATAAACATTCTTTCATTATCAAAGTAGATTTTCACACTATTTTAAAGTCTTTTGTGACTAGGCTCTGGTCATCACTGCATAGCCCTTCTCAAATAATGCCATGAGGTAAAATATAGAGCGGCTGTTCTGTCTTAGGAAAGATAAGAAATTCTATTCACTTGGACTCTATTGATCTTTTTTCATAAGATTTTTGTGGTGCTGGGACTTTTTTTAGTGGGAATTTGTTGCTAGGAGAATTCTGGACCTGCTTATTTTAAAGACAAGTGTGGTGTGTTTGTATTTTTTAGAAACTGTTGAAATGTTTTTCAGTCTTGGTTTAGTCATAGGAGGCTAGCTGAACTGAAGTAAGGAGTACATTTTTTAAATACCTGGATCTAGTCTCATTTTTCTTCAAAGAGGCATGTGTTATATGGCTTTCTGTATGTATATGTTCCATGTGCATGCATGCTCGTGCATGGTGAGGTTTAAAGAATGGGCTTGTTGGTGCTGAACTTCACATGATTTGTTAGAATTTTATGTATAACTTGTCTACTAGGTGCAAGTAACTATGCCATTGGCAGCCAAGGAAGCACAGTCTTGCCTCTCAAGGATATTATAGCATAGTATATTTGTATTGTGAATTTTTGTTTTTAACCTTAAGTTACTCGTATCTTAATAATTAGTTCTCTTATTTGGAGGTAGATATAGTCTTTATTTAATATATGTATTTTGTACATCATTATTTCTCTGAGGTTTAATTCCCATAGAATTCCCACCACCAAGTCACCAGTGAACCATCACCATAGTCTTGTGCTCTTCCCTCCCCTGTTTTGACCCCTCTTTTTCTCCCCTTCCCCTGCTGAATGTTGATGATTTATCTTTTGCTTGCTAGTTTTGTTTTTGTTTTTTCCTGATCCTTTGTCTGGTTACCCTATATTCCTCCTATAAGTGAAAGCATCCAGTATATTTCTTTTTCCTTCTGACTTATTTCACTGAGCATAGTCCCTTCCAGCTCCATCCATGTTGCTGTGAATGGCATGAGTTATATATTTTTGACTGCTGAATAGTATTCCATTTTGTATATATTCCACATAATTTTCATTCAGTCATTTGTTTTTGGGAATTTATGTTGTTTTCACATCAATTTGCATTCCAGCCAACAGTGTAAGAAGGTTCCTTTTTCTCCACTCCTTGCCAGCTTTTTTTGTTGCCATTTTTTTTAATATGTGCCATTCTCACTGGTGCAAGGTGGTATCTTATTGTGGTTTGACTTGCGTTTCCCTGAATATAAGTGATATTGAATATTTTTTCATATACCCATCGGTCATTTGCATTTCTTCTTTGGAAAAGTGTCTTTTTAGCTCCTCTGACCATTTTTGACTTGATTGTTTGCTTTGTTTTTGTTGAATGGTGTGAACTCTTTGTCATCAATCCCTTATCAGTTGTATGGAATGCAAAAGTTTTCTCCCAATCAGTAGTTGTTGGTTGTTTTGGTTGTTGTCTCTTATGCTGTACAAAAGCTTTTTAGTTTAATGTAATCCCAGGTATTTATCTTTGCCTTCACTTTCTTCAGGGGATGAATTTTTAAAGATGTTACTGAGTTGTATGTCATGTATTGTTTTGCCTATGTTTTCTTCTATATATTTTATGATTTCAGGTCTTATGTTCAAGTCTTTCATCCATTTTGAATTGGTTTTTGTGTATGGTGTGAGGTAGTGATCTAGTTTCATTCTTTTGCATATGGTGGTCCAGTTTTCCCAGCACCATTTATTGAATAGACTATCCTTTTTCCATTATGTATTCTTTGCTCCTTTGTCATAGATTAGTTGTCAATATCTGTGTGGCTTTATATCTGTGTTTTCAATTTTATTCCTTTGGTCTGTGTGTCTGCTTTTGTTCCAGTGGAGGTACATATAGTTTTCAACAGTCACTACTACAGGAAGTGCCATATCTGTGACCAGATGATTGGCTGTTTGTGCATAACTTCCTATAACACAAAAGAATAAGTTAGCATATAAACAAGTACTAAATGAATGAATGAAGAGATAAAATATTTCATTAAACTGGTATGTGATATTTCTGCATATTTCTTACAATTTTTCAATAATGCCAGAGTAGGTAAGAGGGGAACTATTTAAAAAAATCTTTTGAAACAAAGAAGAGAAAATTATATTAGGTAATATTGCCATTAAGAAAAAAACACTTTGTATAATAATAACAATAAAGACACAAAAACCAAAAATGAAAAGACAAGGACAAATTGGGGACACTTGGTGGGGAGGGAAGAGGGGGAGGGTTGAGGGCAGATGGGAGCACAGGGGACTGATGTAATGATGCACTGGTGATATGGTGATGGGGAATACATAGGGATTACAATTGATGTCAAATATATATAAATAAAAAAAGAAAAAAACACTTTGGAACAGAATTGGTGTTTTAATTAGTTTTTTTAAGATTTATTTATTTATGCATACAAGAACTGGGGTACAGGCCAGAGCTATGGGGTGGTAAGAGGATTCACCAGAGACAAAGTTGGGAGCAGAACAGGCAGATCTACTGAAATACACTTCTGAGGGGAGCAGCAGACGAGATAGGAGAGGTCTGCTGTGCCATGTGAGTCAGCTCCCTAGCCAGTGATTGAACTCATGCTACAGTGGCTGGTGATAGCTTGATAGCACTTTGTCTCCAACCCCTGCACCACCTGTACCACCAGGGAGGCCCTTAATTATTTTTTTTTATTTCCAATCATGATGACTCCTCTTTTGTGTCCATAAATTTTTGTTTGAGTTGCTTGTGACCCAAGAATCAATTTGTGGTTGTGTAATAGTTCTGTTTAATCTGCATTATACATAATGTGTTGGCAATGTCAAATTTAATGAAATATTCTTTATGGGTAAAAGAATTCATGTAATAGCCTAAGACTCCTTAGTCAAATGTATGATAGTCAATTCATAGGCAGACACAATATTACCCAATTAGCAACCTTGGCTAAAAGAGTCAATTATATTATGTATTTTTAGATTTTTCAGCATCTCTTGTGGTCAATCATGTTTTAACATTGAGTGCTTGCATGCAATTTCAAAATGAAGGAGCCAGAATCATTGAATAACATAGATGTTTGGCCAGTTGTTTTATGATGCTTGTTGTTAAGAAAGTTTCTATGTCTCTGTTGATGGCAGTCATATATTTCTAGCAATTCTATAATCAAATTAAATATTACAAAAATAAGCTGATTTGTTTGAAATGTTATTGGGCAGTTATCATCAGATAAAGAAAGGAAGGAAAAGTAAAACATTTCAATTCATGTTATTAATTGTCTCCTTATGATTTCCTAGTAATCTATTATATTTGGTGAAGAAAATGACACATTTTATTCAATAGGATGGTGAGCCAGACTCACATGGTATACAGGCCAACTTAATTTTTTAATAAACAGATGAAAGTTAATATAGAAGGAAAATGCAATAGAGATTTCTATATAGAACAGCTGTCAATTTACTAACAGCTATATCATCTAAAACAAGTTCACTTTATAATTAATTCCTCTATTGTACAGTTTTAGTGCTTAATTCCTGTTGAGTGATAATGCAATTGGATTTTTTTGCATGTATTTTTCTCTCTATAACGTTATTAGAATTAAAGACAGACAAACATAACCTGTTTTATCTGAGGTAATTCTGTTTAACTTTATGATTTTTATAACTGATAGAACTATTTTGTACAATTGTAGGTACCTTTTTTTTGAGTATCTACTGTGTTTTTCAATATGTTGTCCTTTTCCAAGTCTGAAGATCCTCTCTTCAAAGTTAATTTTAAGGAGGTTAATTTGAAGGAGGTAAACTAAATATTGGAGAAATTTTCTCAACACAGGATTTTTCATAATTTAAGAAAAAAATTCTTTCAAGTAATTTAAATGCATGACTGAGTGAAATGGAAAATAAGGAAAATCCTTGGAGGTCAGAAACAAGGGAGATGGTGAGAATGTTGAGTTAAGCAAGCACTGAAACTTTAGAACTTGGGTACATATGGAGGAGGATGCAGGTCTGAGGTCAGAACAGTGTGGAAGTTTGGACTTAGTTGCAGAAGGGACATTGAAGTAGATGCAGAGAGTAACCTGGGAGCACTTCACCCAGAGGAGGAGAGTATGCAGGTTCTTGCCTTTGTTGGCGTTGGTTCCCTATGAAGAGTTAAAAGAGAAAGTCTTGTCAAAATAATCTTGAGGGAAGAAAGAACAGAAATGGAGGTGTCATGCTCCCTGGCTTCAAATATAATACAAAGCTACAGTATACAAGCTTCAGATACAAAGCTACAATAATCAAAAGCAGTGTGTTATTGGAATTAAAAATAGACACACAGATCAGTGGGCTAGAATTAAGAATCCAGAATAAAACCACACATATATAGGTCCCTAATTTATGTCAAAAGAGCCAAGAGCATATGATGGAGAAAGAAAAGTCTCTTCAATAAATGTGCCAGGAAAACTGGACAGTCACATGCAAAGGAATGAAGTACACCATTAACTTACACTATGTACTCAAATCAATTCAAAGTAGATTAAAGATTTGAATATAAAACATGAAATCATAAAATGCACTGAAGAAAACATAGGCTCTTTGACATTCGTAGTGAAATTTTGTGGATTTGTCTCCAACAACAGAAGCAAAAAATAATATAAAGCAATGGGACTAAATCACTCTTTGGATACTTAGGCTATAACCAGTTCTTGGCTATTGCAAACAGAGCTGAAATGAACACTATGGCTGTGCAGGGAGGTATGCATATAGGGCTTCAGTTTAGTGTTTTTGTATTCTTTCGGTAAATATTCAGAAGTGGGATAAGTAGATCACATGGAATTTCTGTTTTTAATTTTCTGAGGCATCACCCTATAGCTTTCCTTAATGGCTGTACCAGTTCATATTCCCACCAATAATGTAAAAGGGTTTCCTTCTCTCTACATCCTTTCCAACTTTTGTTTTTCTACCTTTCCTCCTCCCCTCCCTCCTTCCCTCCCTCCCTCCCTCCCTTCCTTTCCTTCCTCCTTTCTTTCTTTGATATTAGCCAATCACATAGGTGTGAGATAATACCTTGTTTTTATTTTGATCTGCATTTCCCAAATAATAAGAGATGGTGAATGCCTTTTTTATATGCCTGTTAGTGTTGTCTATGCCTTCTGTGAGGTTTATTTTAGATGGGTATTTTTTCCTTATTTGAACATCCATGATCAGGGTTACAGCCCAGAATTGTTTTCAATATCTGTAGACTAAAAACAGCTTTCAAGTTTCCCTGGAGCCAGTCATAAAAGTGTTTAAAGTGTTTTTACCTTTACTTATCAGTCTCCTTTACCTTGTCTGCTTTTTCTTCTTTGAATGAAGTTAGGTTCTGCACATTTTTTTTTTTAACCGTTCAAAACAGGATACTTTCCTCCCTCTGACTAATGGGGAGGAGAGAAGAATTATGTTTCAGCCTTCCCTACTCTACTCCTATTGATTTGTGCTGGTATCATATTGACTTTTATCACAATAGCACTGAATTACTGATTCATATTCAGCTTGTAGTCATCCCCTTGCTCTCTTTCTGTTTTATTTGTCCATACTTCCCCTAACATGTATTTGTAGTGCCTGGAAAATCTTTCCAGGTTGTGTTACTTTGTACTTGCCCTGTTAAGTATTTTTTTGCTATTCCTGATAATCAGGTGTTAAGTTCCTCTTCTAAAAAAATATGGTCATGTTTTATAAAGCACAGTTATTTCTTGGGGCTGTTCTCATACTTATCTGAGCATATGGCTGATTTGATAGCTTTTTTTTCAAACCCTCATAATGTCAGAGTACACATATGTATCTTGTATCACTATTTTTAGCAGGATATAATATATATATAAATTGTATAGTAGATGCTGAACAAATATTCATAGTTAATGAACACTGACTTGTACACACAAACCATTCCAAGAGCTTGCAGGAAACATTGATTTTAAAAAAAAAAAAAAAACAACATCCTTTTGGCTTGTCTTTCTTTCCTGTTTACATATAAACAATAAGGATGAAAAAGTACAAACTGAAGGGCTTCTGCTGTTCTCAGTGAATTACTGAGATGGTGTTTTGGTAGCAAGCTCACAAGGTTTGTGGAAATTAACTTCACACCAGGAACTTCGTATTGAAATAGATTGTTTAAGAATAATTCTTCTCTTTGAGAGGGTGAGGGATTAATCTGCAGAAATGTTCATACTAGAGCTGTGCATGTGTTGAAATTTGTCAGGGGGAAGATAAATGGGCCCTCCTTGAAAAGTAAATCGCACCATGGCTAATCCCTTGGGAAAACTGGAGAATTGTTATGGTAGCAAAAGAACTTCAAAAAGAAAAAAAAAAAATAAAAAGGCACCATCACTGTCTACTAAGGAAGGAGAAAGGTGGAGCGAAGACATGTTTCCAAATGAGATGAAAGTGTACATGACTTGGAAAATATTTTTATTCATATTATATACTGAGGATGTAATTATACCCATATTTGGATTCTTTGAGAGAATAATTTGTAGTCTTTAAAATTGGAGTTTTACCTAGGACTGATATTAAAAATATTAACAGCAGGTGTTCAGGCACTCACCAATCAGGACAGTTATGGGAGGTACTTACTTGAGCCAAGTTTTGAAGACTCTACCCAAGTGCCAGGTGTTCCAGATTCAAGGGAAGACCACTTAAAAGGTTCAGAGTAGTACCTATTTTCCAGCATGTATGAAAGATACTATTATTTTAGCAAATAATGTTTTATCTATATATGTACTCCCATTCTAATAGAAATTTATCTAGTAATTTTTGTTTTAAAAGAATATAAATTTCCTCAAAGAGATGGTATATGATAAAGGAGAAATCCAGAAACATCCATGAAGTTTGAAATTTCCATGAAATTTGATTATTATATAAACAACATTTTGTATTATTTATCTGATATTCAAATTTAACTGGGAGTTCTATATTCTTTAGTAGGAATTGTATCAGTATCCAGTTGAAGGTGTTAAATGACAGGAGAAAGGTATGCTAGACAAAGCCCATCACCTTAAGAACATCTGAGCATTTCTGATGATGTCCTGTGGAATTCCAGTGATATGGCAAGAAATGTTAACTGCAGAGTTATGGCATGAGTGGCTACAGAGGTTGTACACGACATGCTTTTGAAATAGTATTAGGCGGACATAGGTGGCATTTGCTTTTAAATAATTACTGTTTCCAACTAGTAAAAGCTAATTCAGTCATCAAATAGCATACATCAAGTGCCTATCTGCATGAGACAATGTACAACATGTTTTATAAGTAGGAAAACTGAAGTGTTGTGTAGCCTTTGTTGACCTGTAATCTGGTCATCTACACTTAAATGGAATCATAAAGGAGATTAATGAAGAAATATTGGTCAAAGATCTGCAACCTCCTTCATTTATCCTAAGTTAGGAGAAAAGTAAGTCTGATTTATAGGAAAGGATTTTGTAAATAATTTTAATATGCCATTTCATTGCACCCACACTGGGTATATATAGCTACACAGTAGGCTTATCTTTACAAGGGTTTCTGGACTTTGGCATTATTAACATTTTGTACTGGATACTTTGTTGTGAGGAACTGTCCTGTGCTCTTCCCACTAATGGCTATGCCCCCCTCCTAGTCAAAACTGTGTCCAGATGTTGCCCCGGGGGCAAAACTTCTCTGATTTGGTAACTACAAGGAAGGAGATCCTCAGTACTGTGGGTGTATACGTGTGTGGGGAGGGAGGACTTCGGCCATACATGTTGTGCATGAAAGAGTTTCTGACATCTTCAATATCTAAACATTGTATTCAGTCATCACCACAGGTATTAAATATATCAATACCAGGCCCCAGTCCAGAGGTTCTGATTTAATTGGTATGAAGGAAGACTTGCACAACCTGGCAATTAGAAATACCCTCTAAGAATACAGGGGAAACTTTTATATGCCCTTGAGGTTGAGAATTACTCTATGGAATAGTAATCTTCAAACCTTAGTGAGAATCAGAATCACCTAAAAGGCCTGTAAACATAGATCACTGGGTTGCTATATTCTTGACTCAGGTCAGCGTCAGGGCCCTGAGAATTTGGTTTTCTCACAAGTTCCCACAAGCTGCTGCTGTTGTTGTTCCTCAGACCATACTTTGAGAATTACGTTAGAGACATATTCTTGGCTTCTCTTTGCCCTTTTACTTCTCTCTCCCCAGGGAGGAAAACATGGCTTATCAGGACACAAGGAATTGGTGAGCGGAAGAGGAGGAACAGGTCCCATGCTTCCATACCTGCTAAGCCCTTTTTAAAAAATTTCCCTGTTCTTACATCAGCTGTTCTTAGTGGTGAGTGAAATGGTCTGCTCCTATGCAAGGACCTGGTGATGAGTCTAGTCACATTCTAGACCTCAATGTAGGAATCCAGCTGTGCTCACATTTCTAAGCATTGTTCTCCCAAGTTTGATGATCATGAAACTGGAAATTTGCTCTTTATCTGCCAAACTCCCTATTTGTTGCTTAATTTGTTCTGACCTTGGATTGGATAAAAGAGCTCATTCATTAAATCTCTCGCCTATCAAGCTTGAACTATTGTTCTCTAGCACTGGAGAGAGAAGGTAGGATCATAGGGTATACATGTAATCCCTTCTTCATGTTCCTTTATTACTCTTGATACAATGTATAGTTGTTGGAAACAATAAAACTACACATTGGAAAACAACTTTCAGGCTCTGGGGGTTGTGGCAACCTTAAGTTTGTAAATTTTCATAAGACAGAAAATGGAAACAAAGAAATGCTAAGAATTTCCTAGGGCGATTAATTGGTGTCAAGACTGGGTTTACTGTTCACCTTCTTTCTTCACCTTTCCCTCCCCAGAGTCAGGTATGCAAATCTCATTCTCTCAGTTGAGGGATTCTGGCTCATACTTGTGCTCCTAACTCACTGTCTTGGTAATCTGCCTCATATTTTGTTTCCCCACTATTGTTTGCCTGGTGGTATTATAATTCCAATTAATCAGGTTAAAAGTTGGCCTAGAAGAGGGTCATGGGAACCCTCTGATATTTGTTCACAGAACACTGCATTAGTCTTTAAGGGAATTGCCTGCTAAAGTGCTATACATATTAGAACTGCACATAAATATTCATATATTCATTGATGATGGATTGCATGAATAGAATAATGGACAAAGGTGGTTAGGAAAGCTAGTCTATTAGAAAAATTTAAAATACAACTCTCCTGTCCTACATGTAGAACTTGAAAAGTGCTGTGCCAAGGGTATTTCTCATCCTCAGTCTTGTCATTCAATGCAAATTCTATCAATAGAAGACCCGAGGGAAATGCTAACCCTGCTTTTCCATAAGGGACACTAATGCAGTATACGTTCTCATGCGAGATCTGTAATAGTGAAGCCGAAGACACAAACAGAATTTGAAAAAATAGACTATAAGGTAAAGCATTTTGTGATCGAAACTGAGAGACAAGAAAATGAGCTTTCTGAACTGTTTTTTTTTTAATTGAAGTAACATTGTGTATATATCTATTATGACATAATGTAAGTTTCAGGTGTACATTATTGAAAATCAGCATGTGTATAATCTACATTTAGTTCACCAGTAAAAGTCTAGTTCTATCCTTTACCACACAATCATCCACTTTACTCCTATTTACCCACTCCCTTTACCCCTTCTAGAAGCACTAGTTGATTAATTGGTGTCAAGACTGGGTTTACTGTTTATTTTTATTGAGTTTATCTGTTTTCTCCATATATCACATGAAGTGATTTAACCTAAATCTTCCTGAAGGCAAGATGTTTTCCCCAGGTTTCAAGAAAAAACATGCTTAGCCTGTTCTCCAAGTTTGCCAGAATTGGATCATATGTCCATCCTTGTTATCTGGTTGCCATTCTTAATCAGGTCTCCTTCTGGTTAGCCTGTGGCATTTAACCCCATTTTTTCTGCCACACTGTATTTAACTGTTAAACAACTTTCTATGCATACCCTTTCTCCTATATCTATCTGAAAAATGCATCTGTTGTTTGTTTACTGGACTATAGAATCTACCATTTTACCATTTTTCATAGATGACTGTATTAGCCTGAGTTCTCCAGAGAAATGGAATATATGAATACACACACACATCTTATATATATTCTATAGATACAGGGCGTATGTGTGTATACATAAATACATAAATATGTGATTTTCAGGGATGAAAACGTATAATTGATCTTGGCATCCTTCACAATGCCTTACAAAGTGCCATATATATATTAGAAATCAAAAGATATTGACTGATTGATCAAGGAGAAGCAGACTAACATAATACCAATAACTCCTCAGATCCTGTTTGTCGATCAAATGACACAAGCCATTCTGACATGTCATATTTTTTTTGATTTATTTATTTATGCATATAAGAGCTGGGGGACAGGCCAGAGTCCAGGGCGGTGAGAGGATTCACCAGAGACAGAATGAGGAGCAGAACAGGCAGGCTGACTGAAACACACTGCTGAGGGGAGCAGTAGGCAAGGCAGGAGAGGTCTGCTGCACCATGTGTGGTCCCGACCCTGGTTGGGGTTCAAACTCACGCTGCTGTGCAGCAGATGCTTCACAGTGTGGCGCTCAAACCGCTGCGCCACCAGGGAGGCCCCTGACATTTCATATTTTGGGAGAATTGCATAGTATTCAGGGTGTTCACATTCTTGTTCTGGCATTGCTAATCTAAAATCAGTTACTTAACTTGCTAAACCTTGTCTTCTTCCTTTTCAAAGGAAAAGATAGAGTTGAAAGTGTCCCTTTCATCACAACCACTTCCAGTTAGATGGTATAATGGGTTTAACAACTGATTAGCGTTCCTAAGTCACATAGTGACTATGGGGATGAAATAGAGCTAATGTTTCCATGGCAGGTGCTATATCTACTATAAAACTGGGTCACTAACATGCTGGTAGCTGAAGACTTAAAGAAGGGGTCATGACGCCTAAGCTGAAGGCAAAAATGACAGCAGATCAACTCAGATTAGTGATCCAGTAGAGTGGCAAGAGGGGCAGCTTACTGCTTCAAAGATTATAATTGCTGTAGCTCCAGAGTCCTGCCTTGAAGTTTCTACATGAACCTTTATCAATTATTGAGAAGAGCCTTGGTAGGGCCCTGTCAGTTCAGCCTAGGGCTTTTTCTATGCAGGAGGCAGTAGGAACATGTGGACAGGTGCACAGGCAAACAGACCTGTGTTTGCATTCTTCCTCTGCATTGCTTGCTAACAGTGAAATGTGGAGCACAGATTTCTTTGCCAGATGAATGGAAATAACAATAATAGTAGAAGTAATAAATTGCAATAATAATAAATTTATTTTGTCTAGAGTTACTGAGGATAAAATGAGATAATAAATAATGGGTACTTAGGACAATGCTTGGATCACAGTAAGCACATGACAAAGGGTAACTAGTATTAGTAAGTGCCATGGGATAGTCATTGCGGGTACTCCTACCAGAAACACAGATTGTGCTCAGAAATCGGGATGTACATTCTTCCCTGCTGCTTCAGCACTTTCTTGTATTGACTGGTTTGAAAACTGATACTGAAGAAAAGAAACAAACAAAAACCTTATGTTTAACTCTGGGAGGGAGAGGCATCTTTTAAGTGTTTGAATTTAGGATGTCAACATTGGAATTACCTCTCCCTTTACCCATTCTCAATACAATAAATAGAATATTCTAACACACCATTTTGTGCTAGCTCCTGTAGTGGTCGTGAGGCATCAAAGATAATGATACTAACTGTACCATTAAAAAGGATACCTTTAAGTTTTCCAATAAATGGTATAATGAGTTACTTAGTTAACAGGTTACTTCTTAAACCTTTGATATTAGGTGTTAGGAGTTAATTTTTCCCCCCCCACACACAAAAATAAGCTATGTTGAAGTCCTAATGCCCCCATACCTTATTCAGCATGTTTTTTGCAAATTTAATAAGGTCAAGATGAAGTCATTGGGTTGGGCTCTAATCCAGAATGATTGTGTCCTTATGAAAATGGGAAATTTGAACATAGAAACAAACACAGGTAGAATGCTATGGAAAGATGGAGGATTGGGGTGTTTATAGCTAACAAATCAAAGAATGCCAAAGAGGAAGGAAGGATTCCTCTATAGGATTCAGAGTCAGCATAGCCTGGAAATACTTTGATTTCAGATTTCTAGTCTTCAGAACTATGATATGATAAATTTTGTTTTAAGTCACGGAATTTTTTTTTTTTAATGACAGTCTTCCAAAACTAATACACTAAGCTTGGATATAAATACAGATAATGAAAACAGAATGATGAGTGTACACTGGTTAAGACAGTCACAAAAATATGTATAGGGCCAGGTAAGGGGAACATTGAAGGAATCCAGTGAATGAAAAAGGATATGGACAAGATATAAAAGCTTGGTTTTCTAGCAACCTTTTCAGTTAAGGGTTCCTGAAGTAATCTGTCCAGAAATAGTGTAGCAATATCTTAAATGACTATCAGAAGTGACACCCAAGCCATTTAAAGGCATTTAAAGCATAAGCACATTTCCAGTTGTCTTATACACATTTAAGATTTTTAGTTGTTGGGCATTTTCTGTTTTTCAAGCCTGGAAATTGGTCTATGGCTGACAAATTTGAATATTTCTTGGTATTGCACACAAAGTTACAGGAGACAAACATGTACCCATGAAGAGGTCAATCTGGAAAGGTCAAGGGTAACTTTTTTTGAAGATTTCAGTGGCCTTGATGTCTGTGTTTTCATGAACAGATCAGACCACGATCTAAAATTTCTTATATGCCTTAAGCTTTTACATTGTACCTTTCTGTAAGATTCAAGTTCAGTATCCATATTCATAGAAATGCAGCTATGCAACCTAACCTAGTACGAAAAGTCAGGGACACAGGGACAATAGGATTCACGGTAAATCAGCTTTCTAACAAAAACCATTACATGTACAGAAAGTTACGCATTGTAACAAGCATCTTCTGCCTTGGTGTTAAGTGCTTTAAAAATCAATTTGGTTCACTATGATGTATCAAAAATTTTATGCAACATTGCAAAAATAAAAAATCACTTTGGGATGGAAATGTTTATCATAGCATCATAGCATATTTTTTGATAGAGATGATGGACTTTTTAAAAAAAAAAACTCATTCTGCCATTTTCTCATTTTTTTCATTGAGTCCATAGAAATAAGTTAGTATACAACATAGAAACAAACACAAATTCAAGTTATTTTTACTTACTCATGTTACAGTGGGTTTAGATGAATAGAATTTAAAGTCAAGTACCACTGGGTATTTCCAGGCCACTTGGCACCCCAAACAGGTAAGCACTTTTTCTCAAAGAGAAGTACATTGTATTGATCTTACTCTACTCCAGCGTTTGGCAATTATTTGAAATTTTAAGCATCTCTTTACAATTCCCAGCTTTTCGAGAGCCAATTTCTACTCAAGGCTTTTATAGTTAATCTCTTATGATATCTGTCATCCAAGCATTGAACACCCATATTAACACTCACATTTTTTTTTTTTTTTTTACATTCAGTTTTTTCATTTGTCCAGGCTTATTCTTCAGTTTGACCCTAAATTTCTTAGGGTCAATGAGTGTGTGTATGTATGTATGTGATTTATTTTATATCATTGGGGTTTGTCCACACGGCCTACTCAACTCATCTTGCTATAGGGGAAAAAATAAATAAAGCCCAGAAACTACCCAGGGCATTCTTTGCCCACAAATAATAATCCTTTCTTCTTTGCCCACACTGATATAAAGATTCTAGATTTCTCTTTTCATGAGGTCTGTAAAATGTTTACTTTCTGTTTTACTCTCTTCTCTCCTAAGGAGTAAGTGTTCTTCACCATTTTTATTCTTTGTCTAATCATAGAAATAGAGAAACACCTGATTCTTTGTGGAGTCACATCTAGTTTTTCACAATTTGTCCATCATACCTCCTCATTATATGGGTAGGTAATGAAGGAGAGGAAGGAAGGAAATGGTGCTAGGAGAAGAACTTAGATGGATATTTTCCTTAAATAAAAAGCTTAAATAAATGTTCAAATACTCTCTCCCAAGGAAGTAGACTATTACACTAGAATTCTAGCCTAGATATGTTATTTTTTCACTGGTGAGTCTGCTTATGATCTCTCATCTTAATAATACTAATTAATATCTAATAGAAACTTCAGTTAATCTGTAAAATGTGAATAATAGTATACCTTGCTTTTTTGTAGATGTAGTCAAACTGTAGAGTTGGAAAAGAAATTTTCCCTTCCCCCTCTTTTGTCTTCTCAGGCTGGTGAAACAATGAAATTTGCATAAGACAAATTAGTTGGAGAAAAGAAAAAATTCAATAACCTAAGTATGGACAATCTATATGGAGGTATAATCTCAAATCAATGGGGCAAAATGAGGACATATATGATAGATAGATAGATAGATAGATAGATAGATAGATAGATAGATAGATAGATAGATAGGTAGGTAGGTAGATAGATAGATAGATAGATAGATAGATAGATAGATAGATAGATAGATAGATACTGATAATAGATATCCTGAGTGAAGGAATAAGACAAGGGTCTAGTATTCTAGTAGATGAGGGGGAGACTCAGATATTGAAGAGAGAGGTACTCACTTGAAGACCAGATGGTCTGTAGTTAGATATTTATCCTGTCACATTGATAGGCTTTTTCCCATGGAAAGTTATTTCTGATAAAAATCCTAATTTTAGGTAACACCCTCAATTTTTATTCTTTGAGGTAGTTAAGGGAATGGTAAAGTTTCTTGTGAATGTACCAGACCTCAAGTGACCTTAGCTCAAAATAATCCACACATCAAAATAATCCTTACACCAAAAATAATCCATACTTTGGAAACACCTGTTCTGAGCATTATGGGAAATTCTGTCCTTCAAAACAAATGCATGGTAAAATCATTAGGAGGCTACCATTACAAACAGAACACATTCAAGATGGCAAATTCCCTTTTATTGTATTCCGCACATTGATCTCCCTTATTGACTATTTCAAACTTTAGCCCAGTGTAGATTCCCTTGCCCATCATTCATGGTGTGACGGGCATATTTTTTCAGGAAAAAAAGGGCTATTCAAGGTTGAACAGAACTTTGCTCTAACAGTAGAACACATTATCATCACATCTGTGCTGCATGAAATGATTTGGTAGAATATGTTGAAATCACATAAAATATTGTATTATACAAATTTTATCACTTTTAGCAAATAGTTCCTGGGAGATTACCTCTATAGCATTTTCTTCAGGAGGTATATGTAGCTTCATCTCAGAAAAGAGCCTCTATGCAGCGATTATTGGATTAAATCACACAAAGTCACATTATTTGACCACTTTTGACCCACAAAAAGACATGGTTCAACCTAATACATCTTTTCAAGGCACAGTCTATTCTGGATAGCATGGGCACAAGGCTCTGTACTCACAAGAATGAAATTCTGCTGAAGAGAACTTCTTTTAACTGATATAAAAAAATTCCCTCTAATTTTGCAAATCTGCCATATGTCTTTCTTTAATTTAAAAACAAAGACATAAAGTGTAGCTGCCACATGTCTGGCAGAAATCTGTTTATGCTTGAAATTAGTAAATATCAAGATGTATCTTTATACTGACTGGCAAAGGCTGAAAAAGTAAAATGTGTAAACAAAAAGAAATACATAGCTAGGCTGGTGTATATGCCAACGAGTATTAATTTGCATAATAAATAGTTCAATATTCAGGAGATTATAAAATAGCAATTACTGCCGAGTTGCTATATTAGGGCTTTTAACAAAAAAGACATTTAAATTGCAGTAGTTTCCTTTTACAAAGAATTTCTCCTAAAGTCTTTATTTTGAAACAAGATTTTATTTATTTTTAAAAGATTTTAAATTCTTTGCACATTTCTTTGAAAGAGAAGCAGAAATATCCTAGCCAAATAATAAATAACTGTGATAAGTAATCTATGGTTAAAAAGAGAACAACAGCCATTTTTTTTTTAATCTATCAAAAAGTACCTGCTGTGGAGAGTGTTTTTTCCCATTTGATAAAAGTATAGGGAGACCAATGGGGAATGTAGCACCAGACCTTTAAATAGTAGGACACATACCCAATGGTAAAAAACAGAAGTCGTTACTTATGAAAAAACAACAAAAACCTACATATGCTAACATACTCTTTCTAAAACATCATCTATGTCTTTTACACAACATAATAGTGTACACAGGTAGTGTACACTACTGTGTACACTATTGTGTAGTGTAATACACAGGTAGTGTATTCCAGGTCTTTATTGTATAGCCAAGTGCAGTATCTACTTGCTTAATATGCCACAAGCATTAAACATCGGCAAGGAAATAGTTACATGAGTGTATCTTTGCAGTAAAAGTCATAACGTAAAGCCTCTTTCAATAGAACTCTCCCGTATTTCAATAATGTTGGGCTGTGAGATGTAAGTGTAAGTATTACATCAAACCAGTTGATTAAATGTACCTCTGTATGTATAAACCCGTTTAAAATAATCTTTGTTTCCTGCTATGAATAAAGCAAACATTGTAATACCAAGGAATGGTTCTATTTACATATGTTTATCTGAGAAGAGCCCTATTTAAACATATCACTTAGAGTTGGGATAGCTTCATTTGTTCCACTAGTAGTTGTCCCAGCAGGGTTGAGAACTGGAAAGATGAGAACCAAGACCAAGGAAAGAAACATTCGTTGAGCACCTGAATGGTGGGAGGCTGGATTTTATACAAAGTTGGGGTTATATTGCCTCAAAGAAGTTAGAGAACCTTATACTGTATCCAATAGCTCCAGGGTGCCACACAGACAATTTCTCTATTAATGTGTGAAAGATACCTCCTCTAATAAAGACATGATTATTCCCTCTATCTCATTAGTAGATGCATTTTCAATAAAAATTTTACTTTTTATACTTAATGCTCTTTATAGAATATTTTGAAATACTGTTTTTGTTAAATTGTTTACTACTCATGCTTAAGGAAAACTATCCAGAAGAATGTTTTTAGTACTTAGGAACTTGTGATAATGGGAAGTTTTTAAATTAAAATTTCAATTCATATGTTTTTTTTTTGTTGCAGAAAGGTATGATAACATGATCAATAAAGGACATTCAAATATTAAACACTTATTATAGTAAGATAGAGTTGTATGGAAAAGAGGAATAGAAACACAATTTCAGGAAAAAAGAATTATGTAAAATTTGCAACTATTTAAATAGACTTGGTTGAATCTATTTTTCAGTGGATGATAGTGGGTGTAAAATCACTATGGCATTTATGTCCCATTGAATTCTTTGAAAAGAGTGATGTAGAGTGTATTTTAAAATGTCAATATTACATCCTTTACAACTATTTTCACTTATGATTAATTTAAGATGTCAAATTGAAATGTATAAGGGTACATAGTTTTTCAAATTTATGGGCATTTTCCCCCGCCCTCTTATATGTGTAGCTTCAGAGAAGACGCCCCTTGAAGGTTGAGGCTTAAAAGAAGTTTTGACTTTAGTTTATCTTCTTTTGACTATTAAAAAGTAACACTTCAATTTTTGTTACACTGTAAGGTAAAATAAAGATACACATGATTTCTTCACCTCTTTCTGGCACCAACCTCTGTCTGTATCCTGCTTTCGCTTGTTGCCTTCTGGTAGCCCTTAATGCAGTGTCCACTGTCTCCATCTCAATGGTGGCACTTTTTGGAGTGTTTATTAGCAATTTTGAAAAATAGTCATGTCTTTCTAGCCTGAAACCCCTTTTCTTTCCTGTGATAATTTACCTGCTTGGAAGCTCAACTCATGTCGTTAAATATTTCTCTTAGATGTTTATGAATTTGATATTCCAGTCTTGCTTGTTGTGCAAACATAGCAAGCACATCGTGACCTTCTGACACCATACATCCTAGCTTCCTCTTGGTGACTGGATGTCTTCTTTGCTTTAATAGGCTGGGCATTTCCTTCAGTGTTACATTCGCTGGAGGGAAAAATCTGGAGAAGCCACTGCTTTTGTTAGAGTCTCTTTGTCCTTTCAGGTACCTATTAAGATTTTAACTATTGTTAATAGAATCATCTGTAAATGGTTACATTTACTTCATATTACAGGACAACTAACATTTGGTCTATATGTTCCTTTGAAATCTTGATACCTCCAAATGCTCATTCTACATCCTGTTTGCTAATATTTTACACTTTTTCCTTTCAAATAACTATGCTTACTAAGCTGGTGAAAATTAAATAAACATACAGTTTTCTAATCTATAAATGTTGTTGCTAGATCTGGTCTAGCCTTGTCAGAATTTCAATTCAGTATTATTGCCAGAAGGAAAGTCTAGAATGCCATTATAAAAAATTTTTGAGCTCCTTGAATCATCACATAACCAAGCATTATTATTATCTTGTGAAATAAACTTCATTAATTAAACTGATGAGTTTACCATGTCTCCTTCCTTATCCAGAATCTTCTGGATTTGGTAATAATGGTGAAGGACACGAACTATAAAAGGGTCACAAGTTTTCAGTTACTCCTGCTAACAAGCTACTCTTCCTTTCCTTTACACCTCTTTGTGATTAATTGTGGCAGTAGACTGAAGGAGGTTAAGAGTAATACTAATGCAATGGTAGCATGTACTTTATGTTGAAATATTGAAATAATTTTCCACCAGTTGGTAAGCAACCATTGACCCAGGTGTAAGTGCTCCCACTCCCATATTTTTTCCTAAGTTGTGCTGGCATTTATTTGGACCCCTAAGCTCATCCAGGATTTGGGAATTGACTAGTAGACTTTGGCAGGGCAGCAGGCCTCGTGAGTCCTGCTCCAGCACCTTAACTAGCAATTATTCTGACTGGTCAGTACCTAGAGTGTCTAACTGTTAAATATTTTAAAATATTATCCTTAGTTAAGTGTATCATTTGAACTTCATTCATTTAATTTTTGGTCCTTTGCGTTTTCCTTTCTTCATAAAACTGTCGGGCCCAATTTTTCAGTTTGAGAACAGGAATAAATCCAGAGTTGATAGCATATATTTGATTTATGCACATTTTAGTGCATTTGTTACTTATTCCTTGGTTCTGTGTTTGTGATGGTGGTGTCACTGTTTTCCTACACCATAATTTCCTGGCTCACTTCACTGCTTCTTCATCACACAAGAAACTGTAAGGGTCAGTGATCTTCAGCGCCACCACTTCCATTTCCTCATTACAAAAATTGACCTTCTTTCTGTTGTTTGAAAGGGCTCAGGCCACTGTCATTCAGATTTCAGGACTGTTGAACAATAATAACAGTATAGGAGGAACAGGCAACCACCGCAGCAGCTGGGCATTGTACTCTCTTCCTGGAATCCATTTTGGATTTCTTAGTCTAGCCAGCAGGTGCTGTTTGCTGCCTTTCACTAGCATTATATTTTACAGTAATTCTCTACATGTCATTAAATCATTTAGTTGTATTAAAGCACTGTGCTCTATTCTGTGAGTATTTGCCAAGGTCCTTGGGCTTTCTAGGCAATTTCATGTTCATAACTCACATCACTCAACTCAGTATGTACAACTAGCATCACAGAAAAATAACCTAGTTAATAATTCCTGTTAAACTACCAACTGCCTTCTCATGATTATGAATTTGGCGAATGTGTGTGGAAGAACTGATGTGAAGCTAGTTCAGACGTGAAAAATTAAAGTACTAATAAAATTAAAATCTGACTTCTATCCTTTTTCTATAGGGTGTTTCATCTATTTATTCCTTCATTTCATAATTATTTCTGTCCCACTGAATACCACTTTCTATCTGCAAAATTGTTATTTGAAGAGAAATTTTATCTGTTGTAAGTAGGATATTGAAATTCAAAATTATCATTATTAACTTAAAAATAATAACCCTTAAGTGTTAGGTGAAAATCTATCTTAGGAATGCAAATGATTTTTATGATAAAATTTGGTATTGTAATTTAGGTATATTATTCCATTCCATGAGAAGATGACAGTTCACTAACTCTGTGTTCTAAAATTAAGTTATGTCAGTTCTCTGTTTCAGTTGAATAAAAGTCAGAAATCTATAGTTTAATGCTGTTCTTTTTAAACATAAATTCCTTAGGTTTTAGAGTCATGGAATCAGGAACTATTATGTTTTTTGCTGTCATTAAAAAAAAAAAGCCCATTTATTGAGTGTCTGCTATATGTCACAGAATATATGTTGAAGATAACAGAGGAGAAGACAAAACCTCTATCCTTAAAAAAATTTATAAAAAGATTTTTTGTTTTGCAGTAATATTTTTTAGAAAGTGCTAATTTTAGAATTTTTTTGAATAGGCCACAATGGCTTTGTGATTTAATTAAATAACAAATAATTATGTCTCCATCATAGAAGTTTATACATTTAAAAGTCAGTGGTTGATTTCCATTAACTGAACAGCAAGGCTGTGATGCTAAATGAAATATAATTAAACCAAAAATTACTTTTGAAAAAATTCTAACCTATAATTTTCTGATTCTTTAACTGATGACTTAGGAAAATAATTTTCCAATGATCAATTATAACCAGTATTTGTAGGTATTCATTTCATTTCATTTATAAAAATTTTTATAGTTTCATGGTGAAACAAGACTAAATTTTAATCTTTGATATAAAATTGTGTGAGGTTTTAAAAACATAATCTCTAAGTTTCTAAACATGTTAATATATTTAAAATATTTCTTATTTAAAATATTTATTAATTGTTAATGCATTTTATTTTAGTGACACCCAGTGTAATGATTATTCAAATATTACTCCTAACCACAAAATCCCTTTTACATATACATTTTTTTACTGTTTGTGTTAAAGTGCATGAGAGCTCACCTTAACCAAATGAGAGCACCATTAGCATCTCTTATTTGAAATGAGGCTTTAGAATATAAAAATATAATAATTTCCCCAAAATTATAAAAGAAAGAATTAATTATGCAATCTGAGGAGAGAATACAGAGCAAGCAAGTGTAATATAAGCCCAGGAGGAGACAGGTACATGAGCAAATGTAACAGGAGTTTCTATGTATGATTAAGAAAGAAAAATGAAGTCATGCATTTCATAATTCACCTTGCTGTTCCTCTTACCAACTACGTAAGAAGTCTAGTACATCTCTGCATCTGCATCAAGATTGTGTGCATGACCTAGGTCCACCAAGGATTTAAAAACAGTAGTCAAAATGCCCAAAAGTAGAAGACTGGATCAAGAAGAAGTGGTACATATACACAATGGAATACTATTCAGCAATCAAAAATAAAAAAAAAACTAGGAGCATTTATAGAAACATGGATGGAGCTAGAAGGAATTATACTCAGTGAAACAAGCCAGAAGGCAAGAGAAAATTTTCGGATGGCCTTCCTTTTAGGAGGAATGTGAAAAAACAACAATCACAACAAAAAATAAAAAGGAAGAAAACAAAACAAACAAACAAAAACAAGAGAAAGCTAAAGGAAATGGGCAATCATAACCAAAAACAACCAAACAATTATATAAAAACTCAACAAGATCAAAAGATCAAAGATAAACCTAAGGGACCATGGGGGTGGGCGGAGGGAGGGGAGGGCAAAGACGGTGATGAGATGTAAAGAGCACAAGGGACTGAGGCGACGGTGCACAGGTGAAAAATGGTGGTGGGAACCCCCTGGGAACTACAAACTATGTCAAATACAATTAAATATAATAAAAATAAATAAATAAAAACAGTGGTCAGAATTATTTAATTTTTGCCAAATGATGTGTGCTATTGGTGGCATTTCCCGATCAAGACTTGTTAGGTGAACCAAGGAGTTTCACAGTTGAAGGAAAATGTTGACAGTTAAACTTCTGGATCTTAGTCACAGACTATTTATTGGTAGCAAACAAGATTTCAATGGGTTGCATCAGTGCCAATCACAAGCTACTAATCTTTGGGTGGACAGAAGCATGAGAAGGGATTCCCTGTGGAACCTGACTCTTTAATGCCATTCTTTGGGAGAGGAGAAGAGAATACACTTGGGAATGAGAGGCTCACTGATTTTTAAATAAAGGTTGGTTCCACCCACTCTGAACACTTCTAACGGTTGGGCCTTATTTTGTTGTTGTTGTTGTTCTCTCTTTTTTATATTTATATATTTATCTATCTATTTATTTAAGATTTATTTATTGTTGTATACAAGAGCTGGTGTACAGGCCAGAGGTGTGAGAGAGGTGAGAGGATTCACCAGACAGAGTGGGGAGCAGAACAGGCAGACTGACTGAAACACTGCTGAGGGGAGCAGTGGGCGAAGCAGGAGAGGTCTGCTGTGCCATGTGGGTCCCCTCCCTGGCTGGCAGCAGGGATTGAACTCGTGCTGCAGTGGCAGCAGTTTGCTTCATAATTTGTTGCTTAACCCACTGCGCCACCAGGGAGACCTCTTTTTATTTTTTATATATTTTATATATTTTTTTTTATATATTTTTCCACCAATTTATTTAACACTTTGTCCCAAGGTTTTATCTCTAAACTTGGTTGCCACTATGAACTAGTAATACAAATTTCTTTAAAAAAAGAATTCTGAAAACGAAGGTTGTTTTCAGCTTACCATAATTTCTTACATCATGCCCCTATGACTTATGGAGGAGAAAGTGGAACTGCCTGAGTGACAGTGAAGATATTATAATTTTAAAAATAGAGGAATCAATTATGTTAAACTCAGGGGACTTTAAAAATTGGAAATACAGATTTATCTATATATGTATTTACTGACAGTCATGTCCAGAAACTTGAGGTGATAGGAAGAAATATTTAGATTATATTAACAATTCTCTTGATATAGCAACTTTCAATAGAGCTAGAAGTGCAGTGTAAAAAATGTACTTTTATTTTCCATTTTTACCAGATATAAAGAGTACCCCTAAAGCTACAGAGGAAAGAAAGCTATTATATTCTTTACATTCCTCTATAAAAGGAATGCTTTTCCTTACTTGTTTTAGTATTGCTAATAATACCTTCCTTTCCAAATGCAGACACTGTCTAGAGGGGAAAAGTTAATCGATTTGCTTTTATATATAGTCAGGCAAACTCAAATACTTGATTCTTCATTTTTGCTAGCTCTGACTGAGAGTATATATATTGCTGTAAAATAATGATTCTCGAGTCTTTGTTTGTCTATAAATTAATTCAGTAAGACAAAAAACTTACACCACCCTGTCCTTAGTTATTACCATTAAAATAGGTAGGAAAAGGACGGAAAAGAATAGTACTGTCCCTGATGACTTATGCAATGATTGCTATTTTTTGTCAATAATTATGGCAAAATTAATAGTACAATAACTTATAAAAGACTTCCTAGAATCAAATCATACTTGAAACACCACTGTTCCAAAATAAATATTTCCCATTCGTAGGTTCAACCACTGGCACTCTGCATGCCTTTTGTAGCAAAGCACTGCTTTTTATTAAATAACAGTTAAAAAAAAAAAAACCCTTCAAAACAAACAAAAAAAATCCAAAATGTTGCCTTTGGATATATTCATTCAAGCATAAATACAATTGGATAAACACTGATATTTGAATAGAGAAGGGACAATGAGCAGATTTGGGGAACACTTTTAAGTCCTTTTTGAGGCGCACTTGGTGCATATCACTTTATCTAGTCAACACAATAAAGTTATGAAGTTTCAGACAAAACACCCACAGGTTTGAGCTATTAAGAATGTTATCTGATTAAGTGACAATTTAGTCTATTTCTGTCTAAATATAATTGCCATCTACCTTTCCTTCAAAAATTTTTCCCCTACATTTTACCTTGTCTTGTATCTCTAACATAGGGAGACTGGAAATAAGCAGAAAATGATGATTGCCTTGTAAAATGTATTTAGAAAAGTTAGAAAAAAATATCTCTTGCCCACCTTTTTGGAAAAGGACAGACAAGAATTCCAAGAATTGATCCCTGCAGAGATGATGAGTTTATTCAGTAGTCTACATTTGTGAATTTGCTTTCTTTATCAGGCTAAAGCAGACAAAATAAACACTTTCTAGTGAATCTAATGGTTTGCTAGGAGAAATTACAAATAAAACCAGTTCCTGCCTTTTGAGTGCTTACCATCAATCTAATGAGGGATACAAGCATTGGCAGGAGAAATTCCATTATCAAACATAGGAACTTCAGAATCAAAGAACCATGTGCTTTGGGCACATGCAAAAAGGTCAGACACAGTGGAGGCTTAGTAACTTGGCCACTGTCCCTCTCGGTGTGGCTTTAATGAGTAACTTGGTCACCATCAACTGTCTCATCCCTCATTGTCTTCTCAACTTCATTCTTCTCCCTTCATTTATTAATCACAGAAATACTGCAAAATGGATGTCTGTGCTTTGAGCTTCCTAGAATAAATATAAAAGTGACATGACAAAACTCTACTTTGTGAAGGTGTGAGAATTACAGTAGGTGTAGAATAGGGATGCTATTAGATTATAAATACAAAGGCCTAAGAACTCCTTTTTTGACCTTTGAATAATAGTGAAAACAATCTCATTTTTTAGGAGAAAACATCAAAAAATAATTGTGGTTTGCATTCAGATTCTCATGAAAGATACAAATAAAAAATCTGTTATATAAGTAAATAAACAAGCATTCATGTGTCTCCTGGAAGCCAGAGTTTAGAATATACAGTTTTTTTGTTGTTTGTTCCTGAGAAATTATGATATTTGGGAGAAAAACTGCAAAACTGAAAAAGGGAGAAAGATCTTCTAGAATTGTTTCTACTAGAAAAGAAATGAGTTCAGGATCTGATGACCTCTAAGCACATTACTGGATACTTACTAAGAGTGACAGGAGGGATGTTTCCTGTATGCTTACATAGTCCCAGGTATTTTGTTAAACATTTTAAATATGATATGTCATGTAATCCCTATATAAGCCCTATTTCTAGGTACTGTTATTCTCATTTGGGAAATAAGAATTGAGATGCACGTAGTTTATTGACTTGATAAGGATGCACAACTAGTGAAGATGGAGATAGCATTTAACCCCAGATCTGCCTGATCCAGGAACTTCTGCTCTTAAGCACTGCTGTTTTTCATTCTCTAGATATGGGAAAGGCTGGCCTTTGTATATCTTTATCTTTATCTGCCTCTCTATCTTCCATCCATCCCTAGAAATACTTCTCTAGGATGACAGAAAATAACAGTACTGCTCCTGTGGATCATATTCATGAATGAGGTGATTCCTGTTATTTCATCCATCATTAGTCAATAGTAAATCACTGCCAATAATACAATGACTTTTGAAAAAGACTGCCTTGAGCTGAGTCAGATTTGTGACTCTTCCACAGTAAAGTTTTCCCATCAATAGAATTAACCCCTGTTGCACAGACTTGCTCTCATAGGCCTCTGGGAAAGTGTCCAGTTGATATCTGGAGAAGTGTGATCTGTTGGGAAAATTAATGACATTGTTTCTGACTCTGATATTTGAGAGCAGAAATAAGAGCATTCAGGAGAGATTTAAGAATCAGCTTTACTATTGATAAAAAGGGACTAGAGGATATAGTTTGCAATCAAAGCCATGCAGGCTTCCTTTCCTCACCCAACAAGCCCACGAGCAAATCACTAACTGTTAGAATCACCCTGTTAGAATATATTCTCCTCATTTTTATGCCTTGTCTTCATTTTTACCCTTCCTTAAAGGAGGGACTGCTTACTTGATTAAGAAAATTGGAGAGAGCTTCAGCTGACATAGGCAGTTAATACTATCTTTGGCTACTTTATTGAAAACTTGCCGGCCAAAAGACTGTGCCCATTCTCTTCTCCTTTGCTTGGTAAGCCTGCTGAGGCTGATGGATCCAATCCAGGCTCTCTAATCTCACTTTAATGCTAGTAAAACTGAGGTTTTCATCCTTGACTGCTTCTCAACTCGAAGAGTGAATAATTGGCACTTCCTACAAAAACACCAGCAGCATCTGGTATATACCAAGACACTTCCCATTGGGCAGAAGAGTTGCTGAGATATCAGTAGTGAGAAAAGTTCTTAGAGTTAGCCTCTTGTCAAATCTTAGCACCTAAGACTGGTAAAAATTAATATTTGGTCTTCATGTTATTTCCCACTTGGACATGCTCTCTGTTAATCTACTAGAAGAATTATAGAGAAGGCCAGTCACCTCAACCCTATTCAATTCGAAAAGAAAAACATCTATTTAGCTAAGGGCCAGTTTCCAAGTGCCTTACAAATCTATCTCGCTATATTTCTTACTTCCCTATCTCTCATCTTTCCTTTCACCAAATACCATTATTTACATGTGTATTCTGAATGTGGTAACCAGATATGTTTAGAAAAAAACTCAGTCTGGAAGCTGACAGGACACACTGTAAGTACAGTTGGCAGCACTGTGTTCCCAACTTGCCACAAAGAACATATGAACTCTTTGTGCCTGACACTTTACACAATATGCTCCCTGGCTTTAAGAAAACATTATTTCATGTTCTTACTCTAATCAGTCTTGTCTGCCAGCCTCGAGAACTGAGAGGTTCATTGTTATATGCAGCTGTCATTTGTTCCATCTCCTGGCTCTCTCTGCCTTCAATATCTGTGTGGTATTTAGTGAAAGTAATTTTCAGTTGGAAATCTTCTGCCCTTTCAGTAAGTGCAAGTATAGCACTTCATCAATGGCCAAAGAATTCCAAGCTATCTGGGATGTATCAGGACAGTTGATAAAACCTCACGAAGCAACCTATGATAGTACATCCCATCATAAATTAAAAAAAAAAGGCAGAAAGGGCCTTTGTCAGTGTTTATCTGAAGCGCTTTTATTCTTTGCCCTTGATTTCCTCTTCAGAAAATTGATGCGCCCTTAAATTGAAGCAAGAGGCTTGACAGGTGATGGTTAGTGTGATAACTGCTCAGATTTCATCAGCCAGTGTTTTTCTGGTGGTGCAATTGTCGGAACTTTCAGCTAGATTACCTGTCATCCACTACATCAGATAAAAGAGGCAGAGTTGAAAGATGCAGTTTTGCCACTGCACCTTATAGGAAATGAAAAGTGCAGGTGTGGCAACGGTAACCAGAAAGAAGTACAATTATTTTCTAATCAGGCTATTTCTTTAAGAAAGTTGGTGCCTGCTTTGGGGGTGGGGGGGGTTAGGGAGTGGGATGAGAACAGGAAGAGCATAAGGGACTGAGGTGATGGTGCACTGGTGAAATGGTGGTGGGAATTCCATGGGGACTACAATTGATGTCAAATATATATAAATAAAGGAAAAAAAATTAAAAGAAAGAAAGTTGGTGCCTGAATTGGCAGCCATTGGGCAAAGCCATTGATAAATTTGCATTTTTAAATGTATGAGGAAGAAATGAAAGGAATAGTCACATTGGAGCTACAGCTACAAGCTCTACCTCCCTGATTCATTTTGTTAGACATTTAGAAACAGTCTATTTTCAAATACAAACAATGTATTCCTATTTTCTATGCATCTTAATATGTTGATTTTGTTTATAGTTTGAGTTTGTACTTTGATCTGCTGTTAAGCTGTTTGAAACTGCAAAGAGAAACATTATTCTATAGGAAGTTTTCTAGGAAAACTTTTCAGCTAAAAAGATTAGAAATGGCACATTGGGAAAGAATTGCCTTGTGTAGTCATAATAATTTTGTGACAATTAAAAAATTTTTAAATGCCACATATGGTGATAAATCAAAATGGGAAAGACTCTGGATAAATATGTTTTTATTCGTGGGATTAAATTGTGCACTATTTCCTAAATATCAGATTATCCACCATGAACTAATTCCATCCCTTTCAATCCATCATTACTCAGAAAAGAAACAGGTATTTGAATATACTTGTCCCATTACAAATGGAGGTTTGTTTTCTCAGAAAAATGAAAGGGGCATTTTGTTTCTTGATAGGATGAGAAAGAAAACTCTCCACTCTGATCTTACCACAACAGATAAGGCCTCTTAGAATCCTTTCTAGAGAAGACTTATTTTCAGAGTTTTATGCAATTGCCCATGATCATTTATTTTCCAGAGTGAAGCTAAGCTTCTAAATCTGGCTCTCATGCAAAGAACAATTATTTGTTATTGGTACAAAGTACTGATTTTCCATAGCACAGTCACATGCACTTTTAAATCTTGTCATTTCATTTAATTACACATAACTCATTAGGGTGAATCTCACCAGAAAATATTTATTATCCCCAGGTATATGGAAACTCCTATTCAGGCCATTTCTGTATAATTTGTTAAATATCAATTAAATAGAAGCAGTTGATACTTATTTACTATGCCATTCTAAAATCCACTCCCTCTCCCCCCAGTCTTTTTTAATTTGGAAGTATGCTTATGCTAGAAAGAACACTGAACTAGGAAGGTTGCATAACATAATGGTCAAGCATTTTGGTTGCTTAGAGAGGAGCTGAAACACATCTGCATCAAACTGGAAATATTGTTTACCCTAAGGAGAGTAGTTGAAGTGAGGGGAGAGATAACTAGTAACTTTTTAAATATATATCTCTCTATATTCTTGAGGTTGAATTGCCTTTGTAACTAAAAATTAATAATAAAATAGAAATGTTTAAATACATGCAGTTTTAGAAATTGACAACTTAGCTATTTAAATCCTGGCTTTTCTTTTTTCTAACTGTATAATTAGAGGCTAGAAATTTTCTTACTAGTTTTCTCGCATGTAAAATAGCATTAATAATAAAACCCAGATAATAGAATTAAAGTGAAGATTAAATCATATACTATCTTTGAGGTGCTTTCCATATGAGAAGTACTCAATAGACATCAACTTTTTGGATTTAGGAAGCCTAAAAAAATCTATCAATAATTAGCTATAATATGTATTTCATAGGTTAAAAATGTTTTCTCTGAGCCTGCATTTTTTAAAATAAAGTGTGCAGATTAGAATTGATGGTGCCTGCAATGAGGCCCTTTTTATGTCTAATATTTCAGCAATAAATCATTTATTTTTTATTAAGGTTATATAGGCTTACAACACTAATGATTTAGGGCTATAGATAGGTTCACACCTCTTCAGATGTATGCTACTATACTACACCTACCACCGAGGCACCAGTAATCCTCCATCAGAGCAAAAGTCCCTTTTGCCCTTTGTTTCCCCATCTCTGACCTTATGGTAGCTTCAGTTCTGCAGTCAAGTTTCTGGGATTTGTTTGGGTTTAGTTTTGCTAGTCCTTTGTTTTTTTCTTTATATTCCACACACAAGTGAAATCACCTGGGATTTTTATTTTTCCTGATTTATTTTGCTTAGCATAATCCCCTCCAGCTCATCTGTATTGTCACAAATGGCGAGAATTCATATCTTTTGTCTGTAGCTAAGTAGTATTCCATTTTGTGTAAGCATGTATGTGTGTGTATGTGTTTCACACCTTCTTTATTCAGTTATCTGTTAGGAGGCCCCTTCTATTTTCCACATCTTATGATTTCATTTAAAATGTACTTGGAGAGGCCCTCCCTGGTGGTGCAGTGGGTTAAGCAACACACTATGAAGCAAACCTCAGCCACTGCAGCATGGGTTTGATCCCTGCCACCGGCGAGGGACGATACCCACATGGTGCGGCAGACCTCTCTGCCTCACCCACTGCACCCCTCAGCAATGTGTTTCCGTTAATCTGCCTGTTGTGTTCCCCACTTGTCTCTGGTAGAGCCTCTCACCACCCCCGCCCCCTCCACACACACACCTCTGGCCTGTACTTCAGTGCTTGTATGGGTAAGTAAATAAATCTTTAAAAAAATAATAGTAAAGGGCCTTCCTGGTGACTCAGCAGGTTAAGCAACGCACTATGAAGCAAACAGCAGCCACTGCAGCACGAGTTCGATCCCTGCTGCCGGCCAGGGAGGGGACCCACATAGCACAGCAGACCTCTCCTGCCTTATCCACTGCTCCCCTCAGCAGTGTGTTTCAGTCAGTCTGCATGTTCTGCTCCCCACTCTGTCTCTGGTGAATCCTCTCACCTCCCTGGGTTCTGGCCTATACCCCAGCTCTTGTATGCATAAATAAATAAATCTTAAAAAAAAATAGTAAAATGTACCTGGAGGGGTGAATGCATATTGAATCCATGGAAAAAGACTTAGGTTGAGAACAGAGTCTACAAGATATGTCATCTTCATCATCTCAATCATTAGATTGAGTTTTATGTCCAGGAATAATATTCCTTTAGCCAATCGCATCTTAGATGTGACTTAATAGTTGGTTTAGAGTTAGGAGGTGCCTTTAGATAAACTTCCCCTTGTGAAATCTCTCCTTCAACCGAAATTAATAGTTTTCTGTCCCTTCCTTGACTCAAATTACTACCTTCGTATCTTTAAAAGTACAACTTTTTAAAGTATAACTCCTCTAGCCTTTTAAGAAACCTAAAATGTATCCTCTAATTTGAGGAATCTTGTCTGAACTCTCCAGACTCTAAGAAAATTCTCTTCTTCAAAATTCAAGATCTCAAAACTTGTGAAATCATCTGGGTCAGTCTTTCATTATAGCTCATGCAATGTTATATTGACAGGGAGCTGACTATATTTTGAGCTAGATCACTCACTGGGATTGATTAGCACAAATTATTAAAGAAGATTTTCTTCACAATGAACTAAAATCAAGCTACATAATAACTTCTACCTTTGTATCCTAACTTGGTCTACCCAAAGCTCTTTCTTCCATGAGATGGCCTGCTAAAAATTGAAAATTGCTTCTGTTTTTCAACCTCACTATCCACTAGCTCACTAGTCATTGAATATGAAATAAGTAGTACATAGTCTTTTAGCATTCCTCAAAAGGTATGATTTCCTACCTCTCAGCATTTGACTTTTCTTCTTCACACACACTTTGATGCTCTTTTAAATGAATCACTCGGTGTCAAAGCTGTACTCTGGAGAGGCTCTGACAAATACTGAATACTCCTTCCTTGAGCACAAATTTCCATCTAGGGGGTAGGTTTATTAATTTTCTTCTCCCACTATCCAAATTATAAAACATGTAACTTACTTCTTAAAAAATGAAAGAAGTTGGTTTGACCTAACTTGGTTTTAGTGATCCATTCTGGTTCTTGTTAATCACCATGTCTTTTTGTATCTGTGGACAAATATATGTTTAATAATTCCTTTAAAAATATTTTCTTTTAGAGAAATTCAACATCCATAGACAAAGAAAGCAAAAGAGAAATTTGACCTAATTCTCATAACAAAGAAACCTAATTCAAAATGTACCATTGATTTATATGTATGTAAAATGCAAAAGTAAAAACTTTTAGAAAAAAAAAGGAAGAAACACCTTTAAGACCTAAAGCTAGGGAAAAGAGTTCTTGGACTTGATACCAAAAGCATGATATAGAAGGAAAAATTGACAAATTTAACCTTATTAAAATTTAAAATGTTTACTCTATGGAAGTTGCCTGTCATGAGGATAAAAAGACAAGCTGAAGTCTTACATTCACATGAAACTTACACATAAGTATTCAATGTAGTTTTATTTGTACTAGCTAAAATCTGTGGTTAAAAACTCAGTTATCCTTCAATGATTGAATGATCAATCTATGTTATATTTGTACCATTAAATACTACTCAGCAATAAAAAGGAAAGAAGTATTGATATACTTTCCTTTGAAGTGTGATGTGACCATGTCACTGAGAGTTGTGGCCAACAAGATAATAACATATATGTCCTTAAAGGCCACACCTATAACTTTTGATCTTCTTACTTGCTAATTGTGAATGTGATAGCAAGAGCTCAAGCTGTTGTCTTGAACATGAGATATAAGCCATGTGTAAAGAAAGGATGGAGGAGCTAGGAAAGTTAGAAGAAGCCTGAGACTTAGATGATTATCAAACCAACATACCAATCCTGGGCTACTTACCTGGATCTCTTTTATTTGATGGGGAAATGGACATTACATGTAAGTCATCTTTATTTGGGGGTTTCTGTCACTTTCAGATGAATCCAAACAGCATATACAAGGACAAGAAAGAAGGGTAATTTGATGACTGGGGAATATTAATAAGGGGAGAGTTATATAAGATGAAATTAAACACATGGTTGAACCAGGGTAGAGTTTTAATCAAAGTGTGTTGGAAAGCCATTAGGTATTTTTAATAGGAGAGTGCGCAATCTGATTCACATTTTAGACATTTATTTTGCTAGCTGCAGTGTGTTAAGAGTGAAGACTGAACAAAATGGATAAATTGGAATATTTTTAGAGACAAGATTAATAAGACTTGCTGCGGAGCTAGAGTGCTAAGGAACAAAAATAATCCAAGTTACCTCTGGCTTTGCACAATTGGATAGGTTGTGATGTAGCAAAAACTGTTTTGACTGTGTTCAGTTTGAGTGAGGCCTGTCTAATCTGTGGGCAGAGATGTCAGATTAATTGGCAGTGGGACATCTGGGGCTGGAGTTTGACAAGAATTCAGAGAGAGATTAGGAATTACTGGCATAGGACTGGAACAGTTGATAGTGAGATCATGTATATCAAGAAGGAAGGAGTCCCATAGCACAATCTTGAAGTATAGAAGCAAAATGGAGAGCTCTCCATAATTGATGTGAAGGTATGAGAATAGAGGATTAGGGACTTTTCTCCTCAGATCTAAGGTGAGACATAAAGGGTGGGTAGAGATAAGTCAGATAAGTGGCATGGAATGATCAGGTATTTTAGGCACAGAGAATAGCATGTTCAAGAGCACAAGACATTCAAGGAACTGAAATAAGTTAATTACTGACAGAGCAAAAGGTTAGGGTGAGAGATATTGTGGTGGGGTGGAAGTGAGGTTGACTTTTGAGATCAAAGGTAAAGTTGGAGAGAAGAGTAATTGTCAGATTTTGAAAAGGATAGTACAGAATTTGATCATCATCCTGAGAGTAATAGAGAGGCTTTAAATGCTTAATCAAGAGCAGGACACAGTCCAACATAGCTAAATTACAGTAGTAAAGAACATGAACTCTGGAACCACTGGATTCCAGATTTAAATTTAAATTTGCCTGGATTTAAATTTCAGATCCACCACTTTCTAGCAATGGGAATTTGAGAAGTTACATAGTTTTGGTGCCTCAATCTCTTTATTTGTAAACAGAAATAGTAGTAAGACCCATTGTATATCAATTGTTGTCAGGTTTAATTGGCTATAAAGTGTTTAATATGTGCCCAGTAAAGTTAATGGCCATTATCAAATTTGAGCAATCAAAGAAAAAAAATCACAATATCCAAATGAGAGATAGTGGTGTCCTAAATGGGAGGGTGGTAATGGATACTGGCAAGAGTAAATGGTTTCAAGAGATATTGAGAAATAAACATTTGGAGTCCTTCGTAGTTGATTGGGTAAATATGAGTGAGAAAGAGAAGTCAAGAGTGATACCCTGATTTATGACTGAGGCAACTGGCAAAGACATGCTTTTCTCTGAGAAAGGAAACTGGAAGAGTTGGTTTATAAGAGAAAAAGATTAATTCAGTTTGGACATGTTAAATTTGAGGTGTTAAATTTAAGTCATCAGAGTGGAAGTTTTCAAAGGTATTATCCTATAGAGGTCTGAAATTTAGGAGATAGCTCTGCGCTAGCATTCCATTGTGGTATCATTTGAATATAGATTTCATATTATGGATGGAAATTGATGATATGGCAGATAAGAATAAGGCTTTTCTCTATGATGTGCTAGGAAATACATGAAATTTGACTCTAGAAATAGGAGAACATACTGGGTATGAACTGTTTCCTTCTGACAGTCAGTACAAAAACAACATTTTCGATCCCACTTTCTGGATCTACATTGCATTTCACAAAGATTCAGATTAAAGGCATTCATAGTCTTCAGATGTGCATTAACAATAACACTGAGTTTCTAATAACACAAACCAATTCCAAATTCCAAGTAGTTGTGGTATAGATCATTCTGCTTGTTTTTGGCTTAAGTCTCAGCGAAAACAAACAAAAGAAGATACGCACCAGAGGAAGAAGGGGAATTTTACTTTTCCATTAAAACATTTTAATCAGCATATATACACACACATTTTCTATATTCTTGTTCTAAATACAACAGCTTCCAAATATTCCCAAGAATCAGGGGTACTTACATGGGATCACTGTTAGAATTTTAAGAGAGAATTTGCTCTTGTGCCTTCCCTGGAAGCAGATAAATCCCTGAATTTGCATGGGTGTTTATAAAGAAAGAAATAAAAAACAAAACCCATTACCTTTGAATATATAGAAATTTGGATAAATAAACTAGTAATTAGAGTTCTTGTTTTATACTCATTCTGATTTAAAATGTAGTCGTTTCCAAGTATACCATCTACTGACTTTTTTAGATAGAACAATACTGCAGACTCACACTCCATAAATCCCCCTATGGGAAACTGAATATGGATGGTGGACTTTCATTGTCTCAGATGACATTATAAATATCCCACCCATCCTTTTTAATCAACAAAAACCTGTAACTAGGACTTCCTTTATGTTGACCTTCTAAGATCCATCTTATTTGCTTCCTAAGCTTGACAGAAACTACCAGGCTAAGTGATAAATTATGTATTTGTTGAAACTTAGAAATCTGTTATAATATCAGGGATTTTAAAAAAAAAATTTGAAACACAACAGATTGTTCCAAGAATTGTTTGTTTCTTTGTTGAACTTTATCCCCTGTCTTAACACTTTCACCATTTCTCCTGAGTGCTTACAAGTCCCAAAGAGTTCATAAGAGTATTTATGGATAAGGCTTTACTTCTAAAATTTGAGTCAAAGAACTATGTCAGAGAAGGAATAACACAAGATTCTAGTATTTCCTAATATTTAATTGCCATCATGCCATTAGTTCAAGGAAATGTATAATAATAGCTGCTATTTAATGTGAACCTACTGTAGTTCTATAGTTCCAGTATTCACAAAACATCTAAACTAAGAACAACCCTGTGAAGTTGGTACTCCTTTTACATTTTACACATGTGGGAGATTGAGTTCAGGGACACTAATAATTTTTTAGAAGCTAGTATGTATCAGACTTAAGTTTTGAGCTTGAATTTACTTAAGTCCAAACCCTTGGTCTTTCGTTCTTTTTCTTTTTTTAAATATTTTTTTTATTTATGCATACAAGAACTGGGGTACAGGCCAGAGGTGTATGTGTAGTGGGCGGGTGAGAGAATTCACAGGAGACAGAGTGGGGGGCAGAACAGGCAAATGGACTGAAATACACAGCTGAGGGGAGCAGCAGGTGAGGCAGGAGAGGTCTGCTGTGCCATGTGGGTCCCCTCCCTGGGTGGGGATTGAACTCGTGCTGCAGTGGCTGCTGTTTGCTTCATAGTGTGGTGCTTAACCCCTTGGGCCACCAGGGATGCACCACCCCTGGTCTTTCTACTCTTCTCATACCTTCAAAGTAAAGCCTAAGGTGTCTTTGATTCCAAAAGGACCTTTCTGATCCTGTGGGTCTAGATCAGTTTAACCAGCTTAATGTGGAAATTGCTTTTTTGAATACTTTCTAAAAAGATTAAATCACTTTAAAAGATTAAAGTTAACACTAAGTTAACTTTAGTGTTATCTATACTTTATCTCATCGTATTGAAATAGTATCAGGGGGCCTCCCTGGTGGCGCAGTGGGTTAAGCAACACACTATGAAGCAAACCGCAGCCACTGCAGCACGAGTTCGATCCCTGCTGCCGGCCAGGGAG
>JAGFMF010011726.1:2305021-2319781 GCA_019455555.1 Galemys pyrenaicus
TGCTCCCTGCTCTCTGTGGTGAATCCTCTCGCCCCCCCGACACCTCTGGTCTGTGCCCCAGTGCTTGTATGCATAAATAAATAAATCTTTAAAAAAAAAATAGTATCAGGGATGGAAGATTCAATAGTATTACATTAGCTGGAGTATCACTTCATGAAGATGATACAGAAGTGAGAGTTCACCTACCCATCCACATGTCCATCCATTTACCTATCCATCCATTCAACTAACTGAGAATTATTATGAATCAGTTGCTGTTCTAGGCACTGAACATGTAGGAGTAAAATAGATCAGAGCTTTATTTTGCTCTCATGTATTATTTTCCAGATCTGCACCATCCACTACAACTTTCTGTGAGAAGATAATGTTTATATCTGTGCTGCTGAGAACAAACGAGGAATGGAATTTGTAATTTAATTTTAATTAAACTTAGTCGCATGTCACTAGTGGTTACCTTATTAGACATCATAGTTCTGCAGGGTTTGAGGAGATGGGGAAATATAAAATAAGCAAATTAAATTTTATTTTGGTGAGTGCTATTGCAAAAATAAGCAGAGTGATGTGATGGAGGTTATGGGAGTGACAACATAAATTAAGGTTGTCAGGGAAGTTTTTTAAAATAGGCTCTATTTAAATGGATTCCTTAGTAAAGATAAGAATAGGGAAAGACATGCTAGCCAAGAGCAGGTAGAAACTAGTTCTAGACTGAAAGAAACAATTTCAAAAAAATCTTCTGGATATAAAGACTTTGGAGTGTTTGAGTTTTAGAAAGCAGATCAGTGTAAGCAGACCTTGGTTAAAAGAGGAAAGTGACATATATAGATAATTTTTTAAAAATCAAATTACCCTATAAAATACTTATGTGAAAAGTGAATTATTTAAACATGAAGTGGATGAAAATATGGAACTTTTTTATTTTCAAAAACTTAGTCTACAGTTTAGTTCAATATGTGCACCATGTTAAAGAACTCCTGGTGTTTATAAAACTGCCTTAAAGATTCAAAGTTTTGTGTCCTCAAGATACCGGGAATCAACATGGCTAATAATCTGCTTATGTAGAATATCCAGAGAGAGAGTGATAGAATCAAGGCACTTCATTTCAGTCTTTTGTGAGGTTAATTTTTAATATCTTTCAGGGCAAATCTGCTTTGAACACAAATATGATACCCTTCGTTAGGTGTGGTATTATTGTCATTATCTGGAAATGTGACTCTATAAACAACTGGTCTATAGCAAGTTTCCAATGAATAAGTCATCACATCAGAAAAACATATCATAAAAATAGGATACTCAAGTCATAACTGAGAATTTTAGATTGCTTTATCAGTCCTGAAAATAGTTCTTTATCTGAGATTGAATTTTAAGGATATCATTGTTGAATATGCTTGAAGATCTGAGCTGCTGATGCTGTTACTGCAGCATAGTGCCATTCAAGAATCACAAACCCACTTAGACCAGCACATGAAAAAGAGAGTCAATAGTACCCCAGTCACCATAGAAACTGAATTCTCTACTTTAGCCTTCTTACCAGATAAGGCACAATTCATGAAACTGTTAACATTATTGGTTGAAAATAATGTGCACAAATTATGCATCATAAAATGATGGGGGAAACAGTTTAAAATGTTACTGAAATAAGCAAATTGCTAAATTATGTATACAGTACAGATTACTAAAGCCCCAGAGTCTGTTTTTATTATAGTATTTGAAATCCTAGCTTATATTTAAGATCTACATCAAATATAAACTTCCAACATTTATAAGTCTATATTGTCAAATGATGTGAACTTTTCAGTATAGTATTATGATGTGAACTTTTCAGATTCAGTATTAAATATTGTTTTTGCTTTGCCTTTTAAAAAATACAAATAGCAAAATGCAAAACTAAACTGTCAAAAGAAAGAAAATAGTTAAAGTTTCAAGTTTAGATTTAGGAGACTTTTCTTACAATAGATGGTTGATTAGTACATGGGGTGCAAGGAGGGAGGGAGAGGAAGAAAGAGAAATCCCATTTCATTCTTAACCAAATTAGTTTGTGCTTATGAAGATGTTAAACCTTTATTTTATCCAATAAAACATTTTTGGTAGGGTAATGGTGTTCCCCCTAGTGTATTTCCATAAAAACAGAATGATTAAAAACTCTAGCTTTAAGCAAATGTGAACCTATGATTGTTTTAAGCCTTTAAACCCAAAGCAAGGCACAGATCTTTTTTTTTTTTTGTCTTTAATTTAGAATAAATTGAAATAATGTTCTGATATTCTTTGTTTCAAATATATTTTGGAACCCAGCAGACCACATTCAACCTAGTTAATTTATCTGAATGGATTTGGGGGGAAGAGAAAGGAGTCTGTTCATTTTAATATACCTTCAGAAATATTTTACTTCTTGATGATGACAGCAGCTCTTGCTGACAACTATTAATACATTATAAACACCCCATCAGAGTTATATAAAAACATGTCAGTTTTAAAGAGAACATCTTTGACAGCAAATTTTCTGATTGTGAAACAGCTGTGCCTTCAGTACAATGCATTAAGTAGTTTATTCCTTTTAGATAGTTAAATTGTGCATGAAATGTTGCTGGCGCAAGGGCTCCAAATCTGGCCTGATTAGCGAACATCTGTTACATTGGAAAAATTCATGTCTACCCTAATTAGCTGTCAGGCTGATGTACATCAGGCCTGATGGTGAGGGATCCTGTGCTGTTTAAGTCAAACCAGGTTCCTCTCCTCTCCCGTCACCTGCCCTTTCAAATCTCTTCCTCTCCTGTGTTGCTGTAATTAGAGATGGTTGGACATACAATGGAGCACGCTACGGTCAGTTATAGTCCCATCTGTGCATTATTTTTATTCCCACCAAACTTGGGAGCTGAGAGATCAAGTAGTTCAACAGCAGTGAGGCTGTTAGAGCTGTTAGGTCTATGACATTTGATAATTCTGTTCCCGAATTATCATTAGAAAGACTCTTAGAATTCCCAAGTCACCATCTGTGATGACTAAGAGGTAATCTCTAGCTCCTGAAAAATTGATCTTTGTTTTGGTTTAAGTAGGAGTAGCTATCAGCTGATTTTGAAACATGGGAGTATATACTGTTCAAGTGCCATGATAGTGTATGACCAGGTATGAAAAGGGAACTGAGTGTTCTGAATGTGGAATTTTTATAGCTGAGTATCCTGTTACTTATAGGCAGCTTCAAGAGGGGATTGAAACCAAAAGATCTGACTTTATAGGGTTTATTAGTTTAGTACACACAAGGTTTTCCAATGTCACTAAAAACTTTCATTGACCTGTGGATGGACACAGATCATAACTTCCTGTTCAAACTAGCAATAAACTGTAAAGTGCAGTTTGAAGTATTCCTCATTTGCTCTATAACAGCCTTTTATATAAGAGCTGAATTGCCTGGTGCCAAGTTCAGATTCAACCTGAAAGATTACGAATATATAAGATTACAACATCAGATTTTATTAGCGTGTGATCTAACCTGGGAAAAATGAAAAATCAACCTGTTTCTGACTTTGTTTCATCCTTTTGAGATAATTCAAGTTCGGGATTGATTATTGTTCCCAAGCACACATGGAATATAATTACACTATACACTAAAATTTGGTAATTGAAGACATGTTTTATGAAATGCTTGATGAGTAACATTGTAACTGGAGAAACTCATTTACACAGAGAATTCAGGATATTTAGGTAATGCAAACAGTATCACTTGTAGATTTTGGAATTTATCATTTTAGCACTCTAGCTGAACTGGACTTGAATATTCTGACCTAAGTGGGATTCTTCTCTCCTTCCATTCCTCTCTCCCTGTTTCCTTTGGTCTCTCACTCTTTCCTTACATGTCTTTTCTTGGTTTTTATGCTGTTTCCTTCAATTTGAAATACTTCCCTATCCATCCAAAGCTTGCCTAATAAATAATTTAAGTATGGTCTCAACTACCAACTTTTTATAATACTCTCAGACTGCCTTAAGGAAAGGGCAAATTTTGTTGAAGCTACTACACTGTACACTATAGCTTTACTTGCATTATCTACCTCTTTTTATCAACGGCAGTTTGCATTTATTTTATGGTGGTTGCCATTATAAATCTTTAATAATTTGTATACCATAGAGTACCTCTTATTTCATACTAGACTATAAACTTTCTGGAGACAGAAGCCATGAATTATTTATTTATAATGAAGTGTAACTTTTTATAGAGGTTCATTAAATGTTTGTTGAGTAAATATAATTTGACTGGTCTTTGAGTAAAAATTCCACTTGAACTAAGCTTCATGAACACTGAGGATGTGTTTATTATTTCCAGCTGACACCACATGTTAGTTGGGAGCCATTAGAGTCTGGTTTTGGAGATTTAAGGTATCTTATAGGGGTGGAATGGTATTGGAAATATCTACCCATGTTCCACTAAAGTGAAGAAGAACTTGCTAGAATTATCAAAGCATTCAGAATTGTCTGGTTGCTCAGAGCAATGAACCCTGGAGGAACCTGCTGGGTCCTGCTGGTCCAGACCTAGTCCAGCTTGTTCTAGATTTAGAGTTAACCTAAAATCTAAACCTAAACCTAAATCTAAACCTAAACCTAAATCTAAATCTAAATGTAACCCTCCTGAGAGGTTTAGAGATGCCCTGCAGTTGTCTGGGCTTTGAGTTTGACTCTCTCCTTGCCTTTATCTATTTTCCCGTGATGTTCTCCAGAGTCTTCCAGACTCACTTCTAGTATCAGAAACACTAGTAATAGAACAGAACAGTATCAGAAACACCCAAGGTACAGACACTTTCTGCTTAATTTTGTGAATTTAAGAGAAACTACATAATTTACATTTTTTAAACATATGTTGAGCTTTTGGAGTTTTGTTCAGGCTATCTTGAAAACTACTTTGTTACTCATCAAAAGATTAAAAAAAATGCAATGTAATTTCACTTCTACTTGAAAAATACCCTTTGAATAATATTTCCCTTTTTGAAAAAAAAATTAAAACTTTCTTGAAATCTCATAATGCAGGTTAATTTGTTTCACTGTAGTGGTTATTTTACATTTCTATTCATGGATGCGCTGTCTGCATTTGAAATGCATAGAAAAAATACTAAAGTAGAAGTTCTTAGATGCTTACCAGGTCACATTTCCAACCACACCATTGTCATCATCATCAACAAAAACAACTGTAGTTATAATAGCTGACAGTCTTTTTTTTATAATAGCTGACAATTTTAGAAATCTAGTATGGGCCTCCCTGGTGGCACAAGGATTAAAGACACAGCATTACCAAGCTATCACCAGCCACTGCACTAGGAGAGTTCAATCTCCAGCCCGCCAGGGAGCTAACCTACATGGCACAGCAGACCTTTCCTGTCTCTCCGGCTGCTCCCCTCAACAATATATTTCAGTAGATCAGCCTGTTTCTGCTCCCCACTCTGTCTCTGGTGAATACTTTCACCCCATCCCCCACCCCACCCTGTACCTCTGGCCTAGACCCCAGTTCTCGTATGCATAAATAAATAAATCTTAAGAAATAAAGAAATCTAGTATATGCTACTACTCTTGATATAGTCTTGCTACTCAAAAACATTGTAAGATTTATAATCTCCATACTACAGGTGACAAAATTTGGACTCAGATTATGTGATTTGCCTATGCCTATAGGGCTAATCAATAACAAAGCCAAATTCAACCCTTGTCTGATTAAAAATTATAACTACCATTCAAGGAAAACATTTTTTCATATTTTAAACATTGATTTTAATTAACATATTTTCATTTCATTATCTTCTTAAAATACTTTGAAGACTAAAAATTTGTTCAAATGGGATTGTTCCCTAAAAGGACCAATGTTTTTATGTATTTTTAGCTTGCATGGTAAGTTCAGTGGAGTAATCTTAGAATTTAGATGACATTTTATTCATGTTATACATTTGATTGGGCAAGTTTAGCCAAAATATATATGTAGTTTAATCCAAACTAGTTAAAATTCTGAAACCTTCTGTTTGGGAGATTTTATCTTTTAGAGTTAAGTCTCTGATAACTGAATTCTACTAAATTCTGATTTTCTATGAAATAAACCTTAAAGACTATAATAGTGATTTTGAAATAGTGTTGATGATTCTGACACTATTTGCTTTATGGTCATATAGTTGTCATGTGTGATTCTGACTAAATTGATAAATAAAATCCAAAGGCTTTTTCTGCAGTTAATAAAGAGTGATACAACAAAAATATTTACTATGCACTATGCCAGCAACTAAATTAACCAGTAATAATTGTTTTCAGTGGTACCAATCAACAGCTGAGGAAAAAAACCACAGGTCATTATATTTATCAAAATTAACTATAGTTTCTCTCCACCCTCCTGTATATTGCTCCCTTGATCATGCTGCACCATATCTCACCCCACCAACACCACACACACACACACACACACACACACACACACACACACACACACACACACCCCTACATAGGGGTGAAAGAACTAATTCTTCTCAGTGTTTGTTTCTCTGGAAGCAATCTTACAAACTTTTGAGTATTTGTATAGGTGAGATAGTAAATGTCTTATTGCTATTCCAAGCCTGTAATTTACTCTTGAGACTGCTGATGCCATCCTTCCATAGAATCATCCCTGTCATGTTGTGGATGGTAACAGAGGTCACTCCCTTTCTGTAGGGACTTATTCTGAGTCTGTCAGAGACTAGATATCAAATACATGCATTCCTTTAGAAAACGGTTGCACACAGGCCTAAAACTGGGGGTTGGAAGGGAATCATTACCTCTTACTGTAAGCTTCACTTTGTAGAAAATGTAAACCCGTCTAAGAGGATTGTACAACTCCTGTGGAGTCTGGCCCCTCAACTTTCAGCTGAACCATGAACAATTTCCTAAAGAACTAATGTGAGTAGTACTGGGTCCCCAGTACTCTGAACAATGCCGTCAGTGTCTGGGGATGACAGCTTTCATTGGGTAGTGTGGATGACAGCCCCTGAGACTCCATCACCAAAATACTGCTTGTTGATGTTCATTAAGAAGCTTATGGGTAGAGTAGCTAATAAAACTGGTCCCTGCAGTTGACACTGTTGCCTAGTTAGAGTAATAGGGAGTCAGGTATTGGGGGAAGCAACTTTTGACAGAATAAACTGCCTCATTAGTGATGACATAAGGGGTCATCTGGAGAAGAATCCCAGAATCATGTGTCACCATAATACATTAAGTCCCATCATATGGATAAATCTAGGTTCTGCAGGTCAACTCTGAATTCTCTTTGAAGAAATAATTTTCTGCAGACCTGAAAAGAGTAAAAGATGAGACCCATTATACAGTAAAAACTGACAGGAGATGGAGTTGCTGTTATCAAAATGGATCTTTTTCCTAAACTCTCATGGAAACTCTTGTAAGCATATTACATACATGCATGTTTATTAATCTTCTTTCCTTGCTGGTATAGAAATCATGGTGGCTAAACTGAAGTTATGCAGGGATTTTCATGAGTATAAAAAAATCCAACTTTGTTTTTAAGCTGAAATGATTAGTCAGTGCATTCAAAATCAGAAGATGGGCCCTCTATAGTCACAGTCCTAAAATAACTCTTCACAGTCAGCCAATATAGAGATGAAAATTAAACTTAGATTTTCTGACATTCCACTCTTGTTCTCTCACCACTAGATCCTCCCAGTCCACTGAGAAATCATTAGGTTTACACTATAAGCCAATTCTCCTCGAAGCCTGACAAATTTATAGCTTCTTAAAACATGGATGCCAAAGCAGAAGTTATCAATTATTTTCAAGGTGTCTAACTTTTAGCTTGGAATACATTGATATAGATATGTGATGGCATCTGTAATTCCAGTCAGTCCCCAAGGGAATATCCACGGATGCTTTTTTGGAGTCCTCTCTAAGATAATAAAATAGGCTCTGGTCAGATACACTGTACCTCGCACAGTATAACAGCTTTCGACATAAATCTGGAACATGATTTACATTTGAAAGCACCAGATCAATATTTGAGGAAGGATTATTTTTTATCAACTTGGCTCTAATTCTCTGAAATATAAAGTTATTTTTTAAATGTCAAGACCAACTACACCCACACTGGCATGAAATGACTTTGTCGAAAAAGTTGAAAAAAATTAAACGTAAATTTTGTGTTGACATAATCCAGGTTAAGTCTAAAAAAGAAAAATACTTACTTTTGTAAAATGAGAGGCTATTTTATCACTCAGAGAATGTCACATCAATTGTAAAGCCATCAGCCCCAAGGTTTGGTGGTGATTGCTTCATATTTACTGTTAGTCCGGCAATGGGGATGGTACTTTTACAGTCTTTGGACAGAGTAGTGAGTGTGACATTTAAAGTGTTGATTTTTGCAGCACTTATGTTAATTGTTGTAATTTTCCTGATGAACCACCATTCTGGTTTCCTGATGCAGCCAAGATAGTTTTACATTTTCTATGCAGGGCCTCTTTGCCATTTGGTCTGTGTAGTGTCAGCTTCGAGTGCTACTGAAAGCAGACAAAATTGCAAGCAAATTGCATCAGATTGCCAACATTGTGAAAAGGTAAATTGCTTGCAAATCTATTTAAACCACTGCCCTATTTTCATCAGCTTCAGTACTTGGTATTCATGATTGCTTAATTGGCGACCTTTCCTATTGTGTAGTGCTTTATGGTGTAATGGAAAGCGATCTTTACCAAACCAATTACCCTTTTTTTCTCAGCACTACATTATTGCTGTGATTGCAACTGCCAGTCCTTTGTAAATGAACTTTCTGATTTCAATGATGTTTTTAAAATGTAAGATAGAAAAAAGTGGCATTCATATTGTGCGATGTTCTATTTTGAAGCCTCTTTGTAGCCACTATTGTCTGGGAAAATGGACTGAAGGGTTACACAGTACCTACAAATATCCATGTAACTATTATTAATATTATTATAATGTCCTCCTTTGTACTGCAGCTCAATTAGGAAAGGATAGGAGAAATATTTTGTCACCCTGTCAAGTGCACAGGAAGTGCATTTGAGGCTTCTTTTTTGACACATACATTATCTCTAGTAATAAGACGAGATTCTTTTTAAGGAGTGATGATGAAGATACAAAATCAATTTAAATAAAATTCACACTGCTAGTTTATGTTCACTCAGTATTTAAAGAAGATACTTCAATGACTGAAATATTAAGACTTAGAATAACAGCTAAATTTTATAAAAGAAAGTTGTGAGCAAGCAAAGAAATAGTGAGTTTTTAAGATCATAATTTAAGAATGTCAGACACACTAAAACATGACTATTTATTTATATGTTCAAAGCTACAAATGTATATGATGCATATCTGTAGGCTGAATTGTAACAGAACTCAGCCTTTTTTTTTAATCCTAATGGTTTATAAAATTGTGATCCATATGAATTCTCATTGATGGAGCAAGAACTGTACTAAATCCTGTTTATGTATTTTTATGTGATTTAGAAAATTATATCATTACTCATAAGTGTATGTGCAGAAAGGGAGCTACAAGTAATTTAGTCATTCCCTAATACAGTAAGTGGAAATGGATGCATCATTCTACCCCCTACAGTTAGAAACTCCATTGTATGAGGGACGTTTTGCAAAGATTTCTTTTACTCTCTTCTTTCATTTAATTAGGAAAAAAATGGAGTTCAGACAAGGCTTGCCAATGATGATCAGGTGATTGTTGATTTTAGTACTTTTGATGTAATGTAATGATTTATTTACAGCCGCATCTTACTCTTTGAAAGCAGAGAAATGTGTTTATTATCTGCTGCTTATGAAAGTGTTCATAACAGCCAATTTCACTGTGATATTGAGGTCTAATACAGTTATTATTATTTTGTATTAACAACAATATTCTTTTGGAACAATTAGGTCCATGATTCCATTTTCTAACTTTGAATGTAAACATGTATTTCAGACGACAGGGCGGTGTTTGTTTTAGTGTTTATTTTGTCAGTTATTTTAAAAACTAAAAATACATGAATTATAAAAATGAGTATCCTATTAATTGGGAGCAGTACTAGAAAAAAACCTCACCTCGTGGAAGGACTTTATTCAATAAGTTTAGTGGAAATGCTTTTAAAACAATTTTATTTTTGTTGCTGAGAATGAGCAAAAGGGATTTAAGTGGGAGGGGGGAAGCTCATGGGTTGATATAGGCTGCAGTTATTGTTCTGAACATTACTCTCAGCACTTGCTTATGAACTCAAACTCTCATCATTCATATTTCTAGTCCATACTAGAGCCCAGTGATGATGAAATGGATAATAATAACAATGGCAACTAACATAGGTCTGGCTATGATGTACCAGGCATTGTGCTAAGTGCTTTAACTGACTCATGTCATTTAATCCTCTAAACAGTTCTGTTAGGAAGATAATATTGTTATTTCCATTTTATAGATGAGATGACTGAGGCCATGGAGATTTAGAGATGACATAAGACCATGTTTGTCAGAGGAGGTCCCTCAAACACCCTTCATGGCTCCTAGTGTTCAATTCTGAAGCCCAACCTCAGTATAGGTCAGGTTGGGTGCATTGGTACCATTTCAGTTTTGAAACCAGTGTAGGATTGAGAATAAACCAGTTTGACTGGAGCTCACACAGGCACCAATCAGGTTTGAGCTTGCATTGGTACCCAATCAAGTAAAAATGAACTAATCAAGTTTGAAAGGCAGGCGATATAATCCAGACTTCAGCCAGCTTTAGAAGATAGGCTCATCTAGACTTTCTCTTGGAAAGACATTTGCAGAACTATAACACTGGTCCTTGTCCTCTAGTACACCTCTTTTGCAAACTTGACCTCTGACTCTGCCTCAAACATCACCTGCTGAATGACACTCTTGGCTTGTGCCCAGTGCCTCTGAAAGAACTGCTTGCTGTTGGCTTATGCCCAGAAGCTCTAAGACCTGTAACACTGGTCCCTGCCTCTCACAATTCCAGTATCACCCTCTAGTACTCTTACCTCCAGCACTGTTCATTTTAGTGTTCAGTGTTGCCTGCCTAGGCCCTTGGATTGCTGTTGATGATGCCTGTGCTGCCACCTCTGGAAAGACCTTAGAGATCTTCATGGAGACCTTTGCACATCTTTGAACTTCAAGACCTTTATGTCTGATCTGTGCTTCAAATCTTGTCTGACTACTGCTACTGCCTCAGACCCTACCTCTCTTTTCTTTATCCAAACATCTGTATCTCTCTTTCTGCTTTGTAAATAAGCCTTGTTGTTGCATCCTGAGCCTGAGTTGTGTCCTGCAACTGCAGTTGTGAGGGCACCTGTAAGGATCAGCAACTGTGACGTTTGTCCCCCAGTTTTGCACATTTTCAGTTTGACAGTTGGAACCATCTCATTTTAGTACAAAGCTCTGTCAAAGTAATTATAGTACAAATAATTAACAGATTTTTTTTTTCCTGCAAAGGGAGTACTTGGGGACTGGAATGAGATTTAGGAAATAGGGGCTGTTTTTTTCCATTTCGAGGATCTACAAGTAAATTGCAGCATGTATGGAATGTTCTTTGAGACAATTGTGACAGTGATTTAAACAAAATCTTAAGTGTGTTTTGCTTAATATCCTAATTCTACACAGCCCTGGGAAGCCAATACAGGTTTGCAAATACTTCCTAATGTCTGAAATGGCAGTTAACCACATGTTCTATTTTGGAGAACTTATATATATATATATATATATATATATATATATATATATATATATATAANGGAGAAATTATATATATATATATATATATATATATATATATATATATATATATATAACTAAAATAGTAAAATACCCAGTAACTAAAATACTAGGAAAACTTGGGGGAAAAAACAAGAAATGGAGAGTAACCTATATATATATATCCTTTGTATAAGATCATATATCAACTTCTGGGTTTACCACAAATATTAATCTAGAATTGAAGGGTTGGTGGAGGGAATATTAGTTTAGAAAAGAATCATTTATGTAACAATTTACAACATCTTTGTTCAGCAAGTATTCTGAGAAAAATTAATACATTATTTCACTCAAGGACATAACAGGGTGTGTTAGAAATTTTCAGGCCTTGACAAATTTTGCAACTTCTCTCTTGTGATGTGTCTTTTTGTGATGTAATACTACCACTGCAACTTCTTGCACTTTTATGGGGTCTAATTCTGTGAGGATAACTTGTGTTCTCTAATAATTATCTTCATAGGCAATGGTATCCATTTTCCCCAAATAGGAATAAGGAATAAAGGAATATAAGAGATTGACTATGCAGGTAACCTACAGAGCTCTAATGGGTATTGAACTTAGTTTTTTTTTAATTTGTATGATGCATTTTGCTTTCATACATAGCTAACAAAGGCTATATAGTCATTAACAAGCTCCTAAGTCCCTGATAATGCACAATTTAGAATTCTCCATAGGCTTCTGCATGCTCACTTTCTTACTGAACATCCCTGCCTGGGATTCAGTGTCATTCTTGTCTTCACAAGTATTTTTTTTTTTTTTTTTCGTTGACTCATGATGGTCAATGAAGTATTCATCACATTTCTGCTTTTGGGTGGCAAACTTTATTGTACTACACTTGATTTTAACCAAAAGACTGAGAAGCAATGGCAAACATTATTGTAAATAATATAATGGTGCTGGAGACAATATTGATATCTCAATGTAAACAAAATTTTACCCCAAAAGAAGCTATTGATGGAGGCTTAAGAACTTATCTTAAGTTAGTGAGCATCACAGAGAGAAATGGCAAGACTCAAGAGAGAGAATGATAAAGTCAGGGGAAATGGACCTCAAGATATACTTAATCTACTATTCTGCCTAGATCTGTCCTGAATGATAGACACCATTCTATTTAACATTACTGTACAGGAGGATCTTTAAGGATAGAAATGTTTGAGATGTCCTCTGCTCAAGTTTAATTATCTGGGAAGCAATTCCAAAGCCAATATGGATAATTGCTTTTCTTGCATTCAAAAATGAGTATGAACCAGATGATTTCTCAGTTAGGAGAATCTTCAATCCTGGAGGCTTGGTTAAAAGAATCCATTCAGTTATTCAGTAAAAACTTGCTGAGCACTTTTTACAAGTCTAACACTGAGGACCTATAAGGAGTGTCAAGAGTTCCCCTATAAGGAACCCACAGCCTGTTGGCATGCATTGGGTTAGCTATAACAAAGACATCTTTTAGAATGCAGAGCTATTTAAAGAAATAACTTACTTTTAATTAAAATAATCTGATACCTATATATATGTTTAAATGCCAGTGCAAAAGCTAGAAATTATGGACCCAAGAATAAAATTCTGCATTAAATGGAAACTTTTATCATTTTAATAGATATTAGGGGGATCTCATAATAATGATTTTTAACCTGACTTTAACATTTTGACATTCAATGATTATTTAACCTAAAATTTCAACTTGCCTGTGTTTTAAAGTATATGTAATTTATATTTGATATTTGTAAAATAAAAGATCGAAACTTTCTTACTCATAACATTCTTCAAAGACAGGAACCTGAATGCTTTCATTATTTTGGAATAATGATCTTATTTTGGTTTATTTGTAAATGTGAGCTAGACTTTTAATAGTACTCTTTCTAAGGTATAGGGTTTTCACAGATTTGCTGAAATTAAAAAAAGTTATTTATGTTAGGAATATTTTACCAACTTAGAGCATTTTAATGAACAACTCACCTTCTTGAAAAGAGCATTTTTGAGACAAACTTGAGAGCCGGGCATGCCAAACACTGCTGTCTCTGGAACCCTGAGCAACACATAACTCATGGGTCTGGCTACCATGAGATTGAGCATGAAATTTCACATCAAAGACCTCCATGTCTGAGAAGCAGAGATGCGAGAGGTGGTGTGGCCAGGGCAAAAGAGAATGTACAAAGCAGGCTGAATTCTTCCCAGTGTGTTAGGAGACCAGTGTTCTGCTGGCAAGGCACCTTTGTCATCACTGCTCACCCTGGAAAAAACAAATTCCTGTGGTCAGAGCTGCAATAATACAGGAATTATTGCTGAAACACCATCAGCAAAAGAGCCAGGGTACCTTGTAATAGGAATGCTGTACCTCCCAATGGACTAGGTTCATGGATATGCACCTGTACAGTCACTCAGAGTCCTATGCTTGAGAAGACTCATACTTGGCTTAATGTTCCAAATTCTTAATCAGCTTTGAACAGGAGATTCAATTTTCATCATGTAACTAATTCTAACTGGAAGGTTATTTTAAATAAGGGACACTTCATTCAAGAAAGCCATTGACAATCTCCAGGATAGAGAAGGGTTTGAAATTATCACAGGGGGAGCTGTTGAAGGAATTGGGAACAGTTAGCAAAATATAATATGATCAAGGTGTAATGCCTTTTGATTGTTTTCATCTAGAAGAACTAAAAACCATTACCTGGAGAAGGAATAGGAGCTCTGTTATTCTGGTACTGAAGTCTTCATCTTCATCTTGGAATAATGAAAAGGGATTTCTTTGTGTTCATGACCCACAGTAAGACATGCATTTAATACATTTAAATCATGACCATACATATACAACTATGCACATGTAAATATGTATATGTATATAAAATTATGTATACAGATATAATACATATATACTGTATATGTATTGATATGTATTTTTTACACCATTTGTACACTAGTTTTATGAAAGAACTCTTTTTTTTTTTTTAAAGATTTATTTATTTATGCATACAAGCACTGGGGTACAGGCCAGAGGTGTGGGGGGGTGAGAGGATTCACCACAGAGAGCG
>JAGFMF010011726.1:2320660-2339467 GCA_019455555.1 Galemys pyrenaicus
TCTCTGTGGTGAATCCTCTCACCCCCCCACACCTCTGGCCTGTACCCCAGTGCTTGTATGCATAAATAAATAAATCTTTAAAAAAAAAAAAAGAAAATTACTGAACTCAGTAGCTCAGTCTTAGTCTGTAATCTGGAGACTACTGATAGGGCTGAGAATCAAAAATGAAACCAAGGACTCAAAGTTTTTCTCTCTCAGTTTTTCTATCAGTTTGGTGTTTTATTCTCAGTTACCCTCAACAGAATGAAAACTCTTCAGCATGAGTTTCTGTCTGTGCAGTTCCCTATTTTAGACTGCTTCCCACACAATAGGTGCTCAATATGGCACCTTTTGTTGAAGAAGTCACTTAAAAAGTTTTATCAAAGTAAACAGTGGTGGGGGGGCTGTGAAAATTCTCAAGTTATTAATGGTTACAGATTTTAAGTCTCAGGGTTCGTGCTTCACCAGGTTGGTCTTAGTAATACATTTTTTTTGTATTGAAATTACATTGTTTCTCCCCCACTTGATGGATAAAAATAGAAGGGCCCTATGGGATTCAATGTCCTCTTGGTGGTAACCTCGCTATTTTCAAGCAGGAATTAAGCTCCATAACTATTGAACTTCGGATCTGTTTATTGGTGAGTTCTAAAAGGAATATCCATGAGGACATTCCAGAACTTCAATGAATGAATGGGGGTCATCTTACTTCATAACTTTGTAGAGTCCTTTAAAACATTGGTATTTTGTTTAGTGGTATAATATATAAAAAGAAACTTGCACTGTGCCAACCACTTGGTTGGTATGGGCTCACCCATTTCATTCTTGAAGATGACAGACTCACTGTTAGTAGCAATTTGTCTCATAATATAGTGATATGATTGAAAGCAGATAAGAAAAAAACAAGGTCATGTGGCTATTTCTTTTCCCTTAGTGGAATTACTCCTTAGAAAAAATATAGTGCCTAGTTTGGGTAAATCCTTATTACATCAAGTGTACGCTTCAAAATGTTATGTCCCATTTGTATCACTAACTATATTTTTAAGATGACAAGAGATGAATGAAATATAAAGCTTATGGTTACACAGGATACTCATCTTCATGCACAACTTCAGTATTAATATAACCTTTAAAATGTAACCTTTAAAAATCGAGGTATTATCAACAGCATGACCCATATCAGAATGGAACTGCCTGTCAAGCTCTGCTCATTTGATGCATGAACTTCTATATTTTCCTTCATAGCATATGTCATGGTACCTTTATGTTCACCACACAGCATGCCAATGTAGAATTTCCATAATCATAAACCCCGAGCCAAGGGTGTAGACATCGGCATCTGTCTACCTAAGTGTCTCGGAATACCCAGATGCTTTAAAATAGTTTCTTCCCTAAAATGAAATCAGAAAATTCTTCAAACTAGCATGCACATCCCCAAACTAAGTTGAGCATTCTTCTTTATTCTCTATCTAACTTAATATTGTAAAGAACATACTCAGTATCTACTTAAATTTTATTTAAATACATTTTATTTGACTTAATGTATATACAGTACACAAGTCAACCAAACTACTTTTGAAATGACAAACAATATTTTCTGTCACAAGCTCCAAAATAAATATTGCCCAGAGCACCAAAGTAGATCAAAATAGCAATGTGTTCTAAGCAAGGTGGGTTAGGAAAAATGCCATTTGCTCTATCGGATGAAATACTTAACTTTAAACATATGAAATTGCCAATTTGAACCATTTTGACCTACAAAAAATTGTACATAGTTCAATTTACATTTCTAGGTACCTGTAGCTCACTCTACTAGTTTTTCCCCCTACTTGATGGATAAAAATAGAAGGGCCCTATGGGATTTAAATCAGAAATTGAAAGGCCTCCTGAGAAATTTAGGGCTGCTAGAGTGAGAAGAAAATGGCATCAAACATGAAACTACAGTGCATTTCACTTTCCTTTCATAGGAAGGCAGAATACTCAAATAGATACTCAGTTTATTTGTCCTTTGGTTATTCTTGAAGAATGGGTGAAGGAGTACATCAGGAAACTACCACTAATTTCTTTCACCAAATATTTTCACTTTCTATAAAAGTGCACTTGGGAAATAGTAAAGATTATGTGTAAAACGCCATCTATGATGTTAATAATAGGTTATAATACCAAAAATTTAAACATAACATAAAAGTACAATAATAGGAGTTTGGTTAAATAAAATATAGCTTTCATAATAAAAAATGAAACTATCAAATAGGAAAAATGTTCATGAAGACTATTTTCTTAAAAAATAGGATGCAAAATATTTTACATTACTAGCTAATTAAAAATAAATATAAGTATATGCCAACATAGAAGTACTTAAACATACGCAACTATTTTGTATAAAAAGACCAAAATTGCATTCATTGCTTTTCAGTGATCATTTCTGGGTGTAAGGTTAAGATTATGGATAATTTTGAGTCCTTGTTTTTCTATATATGATACAATGAATAAGCATTAATTGTATGATAGGAAAAAAAGAGTAAAATAAAATAATATACCAAAAATATTTAGTTAGATTTCATTATCCCATTTTATCTTTTTAAAACATCTGATTTATGAGTTAAGACAGTTCCTCAATATTTACATCATAGGGGACCATTAGCACAGACAAAATTAAATGGAACATTATCCATTGGGGAACTTCCCTTGAAATGCCTCAACAGTCTGAATTACCAAGAGAATGAATGGCAAAAGAGAAATGGAAAGCAATTCATTGGGAGGGATTTATAGCAAATTAGGAAATTTAAATTATTTTCTATATCCCTTGTGCCTTTAAATTCATCATTTGGATTGTTTACCTTCTATCAGTGAGTAGCAAAAGTGCGTTGCTAAAGAAGGCAAACAAACATAATTGGTAAGTAGGAAACATTTTATGTGAGTGAAAATTAGGTGGGGTTAGTCAAATTTAATTTGGGAAATATTTCAGAAGCATTATTTCTTCTGCTATCTCTACCAGAGAAAGAACACTTTAAAGGGCTGACAGAATAAAATATCAGAACTTTGTTTCTGATATTTTATCAGAATATCAGATCAAAATTTTTAAAAGAAGGAATTGATTACTGTAACTACATCACAGTTTATAGACCAGATCCTTAAAATTTATATAGTAATATTGAGTTAAACTGAACTAGATATGGTTAGATGCTGCATAGCAAAACACAATAAAATTTTGTGACTGAAGGGCAAATTACATTCACTTTAACATACCAATTTATCTTTTTAGTAGTTATTTCTCTTATGCAACTTCATGATATTTAAATCAGAAATTGAAAAATTTGTACATAGTATAGACTACATAATTACATAAGATAAAAACAAAAGGCCATAGAGTTTCAAGGAAGGAGAAACTTTTTTTAAAAAAAAAGATTTTATTTATTTGTGCATACAAGAGCTGGGGTACAGGTCAGAGGCGTGGGGGCTGGGTAAGAGGACTCACTAGAGACAGAGTGAGGAGCAGAACAGGCAGGTCTACTGAAGTATACGGCTGAGGGGAGCAGTGGGCCAGACAGGAGAGGTCTGCTCTGCCATATGGGTCCCCTTCCTGGCTAGGGATCAAACTTGCACTGCTGTGGCTGTGGAAGCCCCACAGTGCAGCGTTCAACCCTTTGCACCACCAGGGAGGTCCCAGATAGAGAAACCTTTTTTAAAAAAAAGATTTATTTAAGCATGTAAGAGCTGGGGTACAAGCCAGAAGTGTGGGGGTTGACAGGGATCCACTAGAGACAGCGGATAACAGAACAAGCAGATCGACTGAAACACATTGCTGAGGGGAGCAGCAGGCCAGGCAGGAGAGGTCTGCCATGCCATGTAGGTCCCCTTCCCAGCCCTCCATGTAGGTCCCTTTCCCAGCCTGTGGCATGGATTTGAACTCATGCTGCAGTGGCTGCGGTTTGCTTCACAGTGTGTTGCTTTACCCACTGCGCCACCACGGAGGCCCCAGAAACTTTTTTTTTTTTGATTGAAGTATCATTGGTTTATGTCCTTGCTGGTGTTTTGACAGTGTAGGATTTTGACAGTGCAGGCAGAATGTAGGTCCCAGGCGTAGTCATTGTAGCCCTCCCATCAGCAAAGCACCCTGAGTCATTCACCATAGTCTGTTCCAGTCTCTCACCACTCAGTTCTCACCCCTCAGTTCTGTGGTCAACTTTTAAGTATTGTTTTTTAAATGTATATTTATTACATCATCCTTCATATTTGTACAGTGTGTTTTCTCTATGAAATTCCCACCACTAATTCACCCATGCACCACCACCATAGTCCCTTGAGTTCCTCCCACCCCTGTCCTGATCCTTCTCCCTTTTAAGGGTTGGTTTTAAAGTTTGTCTTTGTCTGACCCTTTGTTTTGTTCCTCTGTATTCCACATATAATAAATAAATGCCATCTGGTATTTATCTTTCTCCTTCTGGCTTATTTCATTTAACATAGCTCCTTGCAGCTCCATCCATGTCACTGCAAATGGCAGTTTATCTTTTTTATCAGTAAATAATATTCCATTGTGATATATACCACATCTTCCTGATCCACTCATCTATTTTGGGCAGTATTCATTATTCCAGAGTGTTCATTACTTGAGCTTTCTACTAATAAAGTGTGAATTGACTCTGACAAAGGAAATGTGACTTCCTACTTCTCAAGAAGATAGGTGAAATTAAAAGAGTAACTCATTTATGATTTGGGTTGGCAAATGAAAAACCTGTGTATTCCTTTTACAGAAGTGAAAAGTTTTGAGGTAAAATAAATACTTGTTTTCCAGTACTTGTTTGCCTTGTACTGGTGAATTGTCCCAAATCACTGTTTCATGAGTGCACACTTCTCTTGGTATCTAAAACCATGGGTAAATTAGCAATGGTATAGTCTGCAAAAATAAATTTTTGTACTCAAGCACTCCATATTCTAGCATGTGTCAGGATTCATTCCTTTTCAAGACTGAATTCTATTCCATTGTATGCATATACTACATTTTGCTTATCCATTCATTTCCATACACAAACACTCAGAGCGCTTCCATGTTTCAGCTGTTGTAGAAAATGCTTATATGAGCTTAGGTATGTAAATAGCTTTTGGGGTGCCTACTTTCAATTCTTTTGGGAACATATTGGGAAATGGAATTGCTAGATCAATGGCAATCCTATTTTTTAGTGTTTTTTGAGGAACTGCCATATCATTTTCTACAATTGGGAGGGAAGAATAGGGAGTTATTGTTTAATAGCTATAGAGCTTTGGTTTTACTAAAGTATAACTTAACAATTATTACGATGGTAAATTTTATATTATGTGGTTTTTACCACAATTGTAAATGAATAAATGAATGGTATTTAGAAAACCACACCAAGGCAAAATTTTATTTATATATAAATCTTACACTCCAAGAAGAAACAGAAGCAAGGACAGTGAGAGTTATTTCACTGAGAGTTACTTTGTCAGAAAAGTACTGCTTCAAAAAAGTTAACAATGATGTGCAATACTAGAAAGAAAAAACAATAATAGAAAAAATAATAGAAAGAAAAAATAAACTACTGACGATTTAACCATCAATTTGGAATGACATAAAATACCAATATATGATTATGACCCTGCATACTTCTGACAGAAGGGAGACTGAGTCATCCATTTCAGTCACCATTTTTTAAATTATGTTTTTTGGGCAACGTTGGTTTACAACACTGAATATGTTTTAGGGATACAGGGTCGCACCTCTACACCACACCAGCAAAGGCTGATAATCTTCTGTGATCCATTGGGTCCCCTTCCCCCTACACTCCCACATTCCCACTTCTGGGCACCTCAGTTCTGTGCTCAGCTTTCAAGGAATTGTTTTTATAACCATTTGGTCTACTCCCAGTTACAGTAGACACTGAATTATTGAGTTATACGGTTGACATATGTTCAAGTATACTATTGGATTCTTTGTGTTAATAATGAAAAGTGAAATAGCTAGAATTTTTAATAAAATTAGCTACTGCTTTATAAATCAGACTTATTAATTCAAAAAAATGTTTCTTAAAAATGTTCCAGCCACTGTGTAAAAAACTTAGTAACTATTATTTCTTATTTTTACTCTTTTTTTTTTCTTATTTTTACTCTTAAGTCAAACTTCAAAGTGTGAACTTCACTAGTTCAGCTGGTTTTCAAAATTAAAGTGAATTTGGGAGTTAAATGTCTTCATTTCCAATAACTTTTCTCATAAGTATCATATGACTCTCATTCACATATTTATAGTCTGATAATTTATAAATCACTTTTATTAATATTATTATTGATATACTCATTAAGAGGTATATAATAGTTTATTCTTACCTGGGAACTAAATCCAAGTCCTCTCACATCTGGGTAGAATAATTAGTAATATTTGGGAGAACAAGAGAAATTAATATCTCTGCTACAGTTAAGGAAATGTGAATTCATCTTCCAGACTGCTTTCACAGACTCTTGTTACCATTACTTCTCACTTGCCTCCCCTCTCCTCTCACCTCCCCTCTGCTTTTTCTCTCTCTCTCCCCCTCCCTACCTTGTTCATTTCATCTTTCTTTTTGACTTAGATAAGGGGTGGGGACAGCAGGAGCTCATATAATCAAGGAAGGCTTCTTGCAGAATAGAAAGCACTGGGGGGGTGGGGGGTTGTGGGGGGTGGGGGGAGTTGTGGGGGTGGTGAAAAGAGTGGCAATTAAATAGTCTTATACACTTTTCACAACTCCCAGTCAGATGAAATGTATAAAATAACATACCTAGTTTAGTCACTATTATAAATCTAAGCAAGAAAAAGATAAAAACTCTTAAAGAACCAGTGGTTGCTAGTTCTTAGTATCTCATCTTGTTGTCAAGTGATAAGTCAATATCCAATATTTATTTTTTTAAAAGATTTATTTATTTATGCATACAAGCACTGGGGTACAGGCCAGAGGTGTGGGGGAGGTGAGAGGATTAACCACAGAGAGTGGGGAGCAGAACAGGCAGATCAACTGAAGTACACTGCTGAGGGGAGTAGCGGGCACAGCAGGAGAGGTCTGCCACCGACTTGTGGGTCTCCTCCCTGGCCGGCAGCAGGAATCGAACTTGTGCTGCAGTGGCTGCGGTTTTCTTCATAGTGCGTTGTTTAACCCACTGCCGCACCAGGGAGGCCCCAATGTCCAATATTTAAAAACCAATATAATCCCATCATATTGATACTGATATAGTAGGACCTGCTCTATCTATCTATCTATCTATCTATCTATCTATCTATCTATCTATCTATCTATCTTTTGCCTTTCAGAAGCAATCCACTTTGATTCTGCCCTTGTCTTCTAGACTATTTCCTTTTTTCCTTTTTGAAGAGTCTCCAGTCCTCTGTGTTAGCATTCTTGCTGGATTTTCTCTGACTTGTATGTGGAGGAAGCATATAACTGTATTGTGTGTGTCCTGATAATTTTTAGTTATCCCATTCTTTTTCTTTGGGTCACACTTGACCATGATTCGGTAACCTCACTTTTTAGATCTATGATATAATGGATCTAAATAAAATTTTAATAAAACTCTGATGTGTATTAAAATATAGCTGAATCATTAATTTACATCAAGATATTTAAATCTATCTGGAGGAATATTATCATATTATTCACCATAATATATGCACTTCCATGTTTATCACATAATTATTCACAATGGTTAAGACACAGCAGCAACTTACATACCCAACAACAGGAAAATGGATAAAAAAGTATGGTACATATGTACAGTGGAATTCAGTCATGAGATAGAAGAATATCCTTCCATTTGCAACAGTGTGGATGGACCTTGGGCACATTATGCTAAGTGAGATAAATTTGATAGAAAGACAAGTACTGTATCATATCACTTACATATAAAATCTAAAAAAATTCAGTCTATAAAAAATAGAGAATAAAATGGTGGTTTCCAGGGACTAGAGTTGGGGGTGGGGATAAGTGATGGTATTTCAAGAGCACAGACTTCTAATGACTAGTAAATAAATCATAGAAATCAAATGCACATGGTAATGAATATAGACAATAATGTACTATGATAAATACAGCTACATTGGCAATCATAATATGGAATTGTACCAAAGGTACATACTGTAACTCTTAAACTTACAGAATTCTGCATCACCAGTTCTCTAACCCCTGAGCTATGGAGCCAATCTCACCAAGTTACATTATTTTGCATGTCAAATTTATTCAATTTTTTAAAAAAGGAACAGTCATTCTAAGAAAGGAAACAGTTTGGAGCAGTTTGAGGGATCTCCTGAAATCACTGATCAGTATATATGATCATAATAATTTCAGATCTGGACAATTTTTCCATTATGCTAGTTTCTAAATCCCTCTTCAAATTTGAAAGAAGAGATTGGTAATTTAGCCACTATTCTTCACACTTAATGTATATACTAATTTAACCCTCACAACAAGACTAAAGGATATGTGCTGTGATTATCACCCTTTTACACTGGACAACACTGACAAAACAGAGCACCTTAAAATGTGGAACTAAGCATCAGTGGAATCATTACAGTTTCAGAATCTGAGCACTCAACCACTGCATTCACCTCTCCCAGAAGTCGGGGGTCTGTTATCCTTATCTAGAACAAGCACAACAGTTACTCACAGGAAGAAAATGCATATTTATAAATTTCAGTCAGGACAAACTAATCTGCCAAGATAGAGAAAAAACAGTCGGGAGGGGTCTGGGACGGGAGGGAAGATCTAAGTATAGCAAAGCCACCTGGAGGAGAAGGCATGATGACTCCTTGCCTGAGTTGTTAAAGCCTAGTCTTTACTGCTTCAACAAGTTGTCTAATGGACCCATCCAGCTTTGCCAGAGATATCATTCCAAGAAACAGTCATGTTAAACTTCTGCTAAACAGGTTCATGTGCATATTCGCCACCCCATCCCCCCACCCCCCATATACACACATGCTCCCTATTACCTGTCCTCTATGAAATCTATGAGCTGACCTGAGCTTCTGTTCTTGCTCTTCCTTTACCATCCCTGTTTGTATTGCTCTCCCTCAGTACTTATTACTTGAGGATCTTCCATCCATTCCTTTGTCCATGCTGTTCTCATTGACAGGAATGCCTTTCCTCCTCATTCTCCCAGCTTACCTTGGAAAAGTTCTCTTCATCCTTTTAAGTTCCAAATAAAATTTTATTTTCTCTTTGTTATTTTTTTATAAAATCCCCTCTCTTCTCTAGGCAGTTTTGAATCCTCTCAACTGTGTTTCTATAGCACTGAACACTTTTATGGAATACTTATCACAGTATATTAAGATAATGGTTGACAAATCTCTTTGTCTTACTACATTCAACTCAGGAAGTGGTCATAACTTCTTCCTTTGTGTTCTCAGGGTCTATTAAAGCCTGACACAGAGGAGTTTCTCAGTAAATAGTTTTAAATTACATTTTCTATTATTGGATATGATTTTTTTTTTTTGGTATTTACTATCTCCTGGCAAAATAAAATGTCAGGGGTCATGTATGCGTGTGTTATAGCCAAAAACCATCCAACCAACCAACTTTTAAAACCCAACCTTTCTTTGAAATATCTTGACCATTAATACAATGTTGTTTTATAGGAATTTATAGGAATGCTTTGTGGACCTACCTTCTGAACAACTCAAATATTTCTGAGTTTGAGATGTTCTAGTGATTTTTTTAAAAGATAACTTTAAAATCTAGAAATTGTGGCTTTTTTCCCTACAAGAGAAAACAATTACGTTGCTCTCCACATGCATTTTAAAGTCAGCTTTGCTTCTGATGTAATATGGTCAAATATATCAATCAGTGATTTCAGTTTCTTCAAAGCTGCTCCTAATCCTTTCTTTGTTAAGATGGACATTCGTATATCTAAATGGTCTCTTTTCCTTCTAGGTAGCAACATAGAGCAATTGTTCTGTTCTATCATATGTCATTGATCAATTAGTTGTAAGGAAAATGTATCACTGGACCTATTCCATTACCTTTTATTCAGTGCCTGTGTCTCCTGGAAGTATAAATACCGCATGTCTTGGATGGAAGCAGGGTTCATCCATCCAGCAAGGGCTTTCCCTGTAGCTGAGCTGTTGGCAGATACAACCCCATTCCAGCCAGATACACACACAAAATGCAGTTCCCCCAAGCAACTGTTTTCATGTTTTTCCTCTGTCCCTGTTGAGCAAATGCCTACCAGAATAATTCTCTCCACTGGCACACTGTGATTCAGTGCCTCTTGCCGGCTTGGAAGGGAAGCACCATAGACTTTCTCTCCAGTGTGTCAAGTCAGGGCACACACAGCCCCAGTTACAAGATAAATGGTGGTGTGGAAACAAGTCAGCTTAGCCAACAACTGCCTGAGCGCCACAGTCAGTGTCTTTTCTGTAATTATTGCATTTAATACAGCTAGTTACTTGCACAAAAGAGCTTCCGGATACAGCAATTTCCACTGGGGGCTGTTTAGGAATGTAGAGGCCCATCATTTAGCCCTGATATTGTTGGGTTGTCAGAATTGATCATAGCTCTTGAAGGAACACCTCTAGCCTTTTTTTTTTATGGAGTGCTGCAGAGTGACATTTCACATTGTTTAAGTAGGAGTGATCTGTTAGTTTATATTTTATCTAAAACTGCAGATCAGATGACCTCCCTTAGGGCCTAAATACATGAATCCTTTTCGCATGTTATAATTAATAGTGGAGCCAGGAGAGAAATTCATAACAAGGGGCCGAAGAGCTGGGCAGAACAACTTGTCAAAAAGAAGGAAATTCCACTACAGATTAGCTTATTTTTAAGCATGTCAAGCTCTACATACAAACATGATCTATTGCTTCCTTGTAATGTCTGTTTGGGCCCACATGCTCGGGGCGGTGTCAGAGACTGCTGTAAATTTTGTCTGAGTCAGGGCAATTCTGATTGATCTCTGAGTGTAAAATCGATAAGAAGACACTGTCATTTTCTTAAAGGATGAGCTAGAAAAGGAAAATAAATTAAGACTCCACTGAATGTCTATCTCCAGTGCTCATTAATTCAGTGTGGTCTGTACTTTGTTAATGTTATGGCCACAGCTTTAATCTTCCAGGTGCTCTTCCTGTGGCTACTTGCCAGCCAGTCCTTTCTTATGTTATGTATATTTCATCTGAATTGTGGGGAGGGGCATAAGATGGCTGCTCTCTTTTCTCCCTTAGCTCCTGCTTAATCCATTTTTATTATTTTGGAGGGATACATCACCATGGATACTGATTAACTTTTAAAATGGCCCAAGCTATTCTCATTCTTTCACACTCACACACCCCTTTCTCCACTTCCCTCCCCTTTCTTTACTCCTTCCCTTGCTTTCCTCTCTTTCTTTTCCTCCCTCCTTCCCCCTTTCCATCCAGAGGTATACTCATTTACTTTGAATAGGTTGAGCAAATAACCGCTAAGCATTTTGCTTTATATAATAAACTGTGGAAATGAAATTTTTTTCTCTGTGCCTCTCTTTCTGGTTCCTGCTTCTTGCCTAAGTCTTTCAATACTCTTCCTCAGCTTTGAAACTTCTTGCACATCAAGACTTTTTCCACAATACTTTGAGGCACAGTATCTCTTCTAACTATACTCATAAAACATACACACAGAATTTAAGAGTTAGAGATTTCATGTCTGATTGTTGTTTTTGCCATCATAGATTACTGAAGGTGTCCTTGACTTTCAGGTTTTACATTTTGCTTCTCAGAAAAAGAGAAGGACAAGGCACAAGAGATGTCTTCTCTGCCTTATTTGTATTCTGCATTAAATATCAACCTTGTAACACATTAGGCTTCAGTCTGCTGCAGAAGCAGAACATACAGGTTTGTATGTTGCTTTGTCTTTGGTGAATGGAGGTATAGTCTTGTAATGACATTCCTCACTTCTGAAACATTCTGCATACCTTGTCTACAAGTGACATACTATGGTCAGATCTCTAATAATTGTTCATGGAAACCCTTGAATAGGAAAATGATATCAGAAGCATTTTATTTGTTGTTGAAACTTATACAGATGATAAAGAATTTTATTGTTTTTAGAAGTGCAGAATCCAAAAAGAAGGGAGAGGAGGTTTAAAAAAATCTAGATCTATTTGCTTCAAAAGGCATTAAATTCATATTCATGAAGGGTGTTTGCTTTCTTTAACAAAGCACAGCACATGCCAATTAATTATTTCTCAGGAAAAGGTCATTTAGGGGACTAACTCTGTATCTCCTGTCTTCCCAATTGAGCATACTAAATGAATAGATTTGCAAATTTAATCTACAAGTGACACATATTTGGCCTTGAAATGATTAGTCTTATTCCTCTTCTTTTAAACATTAGTCTTCATTTATTATGGAGACCATGATACAGTGAGATAATATCTCAAAATTTATAAATAATATCTAATTATTTGGGTATTAAATTTGAGAGGAAAATATGTACTAAGGCAATATATTTACTGTTCACCACCACCCCACCCCCTCAACCCCATCAATCTGATACCATTGTAATTCTTTATAAGACCACTTTGAGAGAGCTGATAAACATCTGAAAATGACTGGAAGTAGTCGCTTGTATTTTTTTATTTTCCTTTTGATTTGGACCTGAACTCTTAAGTGATTTTTTCTTGAAGGAAATAAGTTTGAGGAGACAATTAAGTGGCTACTTTGTTTTCATATGGAAGCCCCTAGTTTGCTGAGTGGCATTGTCACTCATCTATTCATGCACTCACATCTATTGTGTGACAGGCATTCTGTCTCATGTGCTAGAAGACAGAGGAAATGAGCAGGAAACTCTTAAGCTTGTTTCTTCATCTATACATTAGCGATGTCTGTACTTTACAGAGTTACTATGTGGATTATGTGGGTGGGGGGAATGTATACAAAATAGGTAGATTATAGTAATGTTTTAATAATGATACTTCTTCCTTCATTTACTGGTTAGGTGGTGGTGATCTTAGAGAAATCATTTATTGAAGAACCCTTGTTCACTCATTTATAAAGATGAGATAATTCTTCTCATGCAGAATGAATGATGATGTGTTTTTGTGGCAGCACCTGACATATCTCATGAACCCAAATAGCATTATTTGTTTTTACTGTTACTGTTTTTGTTAGGCTCCAAAGAGTCTATGGAATAGTCAGATGAAGGGGGATGTCTAATAAAATGTTGAAAATGAAAGATTAGGGCAATTTACAAATTTTAAATATTAAATTACATAAAGTATTTGGAACATATTTTATGATTAAATGTGCCTCAATTCATATATTGAAGACTTATTGTGATGGTATGGAAGTAGGGCTCTTCAGAGTTAATTAAATCATGAGGTTAGAGCTGCCACCATGAAATTAGTGTCCTTATAAGAATAGGAAGAGAACTAGACCTCTCTCTGACGTATGAGATCATATTGAGAAGATGGTCATCTACAAAATACAGTGGACATGATGGTGTCTTATTTTTGGACTCATCAGACACTGAATCTTTGATGCTTTGATGCTTTGCTCTTAGACTTCCCAGTTCCAGAAACATAAGAAATAAATATTCGTCGTTTAAATCACTTGGTGTATGGTATCTTAGTCTGTGGTATTTATAGTCAGCCTAAACTGACTAAGTGAGACATAATTCACAAGTAGTTATGAGTAGAGACAAAAATTTACAAGACTCTCAGTAATCAACTATGAGGTCCTGTGAAATTTTAGTGTCACTAAAATTTAGAGTGTCACTAAAATGACTATACTTACAAGTTCTTTGTTAATTTGACTTCATGATTGAATAAGCCCTCAGTAGGAAGCCAGGCTTTTTAGAATATTGACACATGTATCCTGAGGATAAATTTACTTACAATGTAAATGGTGGTCGATTTCATACCATAGCCAATAGCAGACTTATTTTTGGCCAAAAGAGGAGTGTGCAATATCCATCAGTTCAAGCTCAGTGTTTTTGCCAGATTAAATTTTCTTCTTTTTTTTTTTTTTAAGATTTATTTATTTATGCATACAAGAGCTGGGCTACAGGCCAGAGTCCAGGGCGGTGAGAGGATTCACCAGAGACAGAGTGGGGAGCAGAACAGGCAGATCCACTGAAATACACTGCTGAGGGGAGCAGTGGACGAGGCAGGAGAGGTCTGCTGTGCCACGGGGATCCCCTGCCTGGCCGGGGATCAAACTCGTGCTGCTGTGCCACACATGCTTCACAGTGCAGCGCTCAACCCACTGCTCCACCAGGGAGGCCCCAGATTAAATTTTCTTAATGCCATTTGACAAGCTTGTGAGAGGATCGTTTTTTCAATATTTATTTAAAATCTAAATGTGACTTCACTTTGACTAAGCAATTATTCTTTTAGGATTTTAACCAGAAAAGATAATTCAACAAGTGTGCCCAAATGTACAAATATGGATATTCACTAAAGTTTTGCTTCTGGAAAAAATATTTGTTATTTTTAATTGCCCACAGAAAAAAATAGATTTTGCTCCCATACTTTAATTTTTCCCCATTAAAGTAAATTGATTTGTAAATGTCATTGACACTTATGCATATGTTTAAAATGTTTATCTTGCACTATAATTGTTGTTGTCTAGGACATATTGTTGAAATCATCTGGAGGTTGGCCACTAAAGGGCAAGCAATAGTTCTCTCCATGAATGGGATATGGAGTGATAACCTCTGTGATTCTCTGTATTGTCTGAATTTTCATCATGATCGCATATAATGTTTATAATCAGATTTTCTATTACTATTAAATACCTCTCTACCTCTGTCTTACTGAGTAATTTTAATCTACATCAATGGAAATGTGAAGAGGATTTTTTTTTTAAAGACAAAGGGAAGGATATCACGCTCCCAGAATTCTATTTTAGGTTCCAAGTGTTGACATATAGATTGCTTTTTGTTGTTGTTGTTGTTGTGCCTTTAAGTCAAGTCACTTCCAGTACTCTTCAAGTTCTAGAATTGTATTTTAACTTCCTAACCTGAGAATTTCACTTCATCCTTAAATCATGAACTTTTTTGGACTTAACACAGATAATTGTTGCCTGGACTTGGATTATTACATGACCCCAATGAAGAAATGAGGAAGAAGGGAAAATTACACATTTTTTTTTTTTGCAAAGTACTAGAATTATATATCTATAATTCTATATATTATATATATATATATATGAGTTTAGAACTTCTTGTTCAGCTGCTTTTGTCTTAGTCAACTCAAGTTCTCTAAAACAAAATAATGAGGAGCTCAAAGTTTTCCTTTGGGTTGATCCTACCGCCCTGATAAGCAAACTCTCTCCCTTTGCTACCCTCATGTTTCAGGTCTGTATCCCATGGACCTGTTCTCAGTTACCCACCACCTTAAAATTAATGTTGCAACTTAGTCCTCAAGAAATTTTAGCTAATAAACACATAGCTGTTTAGATTTCAGTAGGAAAACTTAGCTTATATTAGATCTAGATCTCTAACTTAAATTTAAATTCAATTACCATCAACTGAATACCTATCTTGTACATTATACTTCCATATGCATTCTGTTATTTACAGAAGAAATATTTAATGGTGGAATTTCAGAGCTTTTATCAGAGAGGTTCAAAGAGCATTACCTTTCTGACATGCCTCAAATCACACTACATAAATAATATATTTTTTATGTTCCAATTTTTAACTGTTTCTGGTCACAAGAACTAATCCAAAGCAAGGGAACTCTACAGAGCAGAAAAGGTTGCATTGTTTCCCAACGCAATGTCCTTTACGCCCCAGACTCCCAAATGAAAGGAATGAATTTTCAAATGAAATGGCACCGTTGGTGAGAAGTAGGTCGCTGCCAGAAACGAGAAACCAAATATTTTCTGTACTCAAACTGATTTACTGCTCTGAAAGACTAGTAAGAACCTACAGGCTTTGCTTTGAGAGAAAGTTCATATACGTGTATCTTACCTTCTTGATTCTGGAATCAAACTCTGCAGCCTCGTAGCTTTCTGTCATAGTTGGCTTTCCCAGAAAATAGGGTCTGAAACTCTGAGATTTACATGAAGGTTAATTTGGGAATGCTTTCATAACAACTGTGAGGAGAAAAGGAAGCAAAAATAAGCAGGGAAAACTTAAACTGCAAAGTTATTCTGAACTGGGGTAGTCCTGCAGCAGTGTCCTGCCTTTGGAGATACCTGACCTTTTAAACCATTTATGAACATTGGGCTTCTCTTCCTTGGTGCGTAAAGTGTGAACTTAGACATTTTATTGCTCTTTGCCCATGGAAAATCCTGGATAGACGATCATGTGCGAGCCCTCAGCAAACAACATTCCCAGGAAGCTGAGTTAAGGAATGTGTCAGTCTTACAAAGGTACCTAGGTGTTATACCAGAACATCCACTATACTTCCCTTGCAGGAATCAGGGCTCATTATGGGAAGCTGTTTTTTACCCCTATTTTTTATTATTTGAAAACAATTATTGCAGTAACTAATGTTGGTTTACATTTTTTTTTTTTTTTGTTTATTGGAAACATAGGGTCTCCCTGTTTGGTTGTTATTACCAACACAAAGTACAACACTAGTAGTACTACTACTGTGCTACCTCCTCACTTTGCTGCCCCCTCTAAATACCTCAGATCCCCTTGGTTTTGTTTCTCTATATTCCACATATAAGTGACAACACACAGTATTTGTCTTTCTCTTTCTGATTTATTTCACTTAGCATTATTCTTTCAGCTCCATCCATGTTGCCACAAATGGCATGAGTTTATCTTTTTTGATCACTGAGTGTTATTCCATCCTGTATACATATACCACATCTTCTTGGGGTCTTTTTGAAAGCAGCAGAGAAATTTATTATGAGATGCTTGGCTTTATATGTTCCAAACCCCAAGTAAAGACATACTTTCCTCTGTACACTTAATGACATTATTCCTGTTAAACTAAATATTTGGGTTTAAATCTACCATCTTACTATTTTCTGTTTATTTTTAAATTTCTTTTTAATTAAGATAATATTTGGACACCACCATAGTGTAACCAGTGCAAAATTATTGTTTTGATCCGTTGATTTGTGTGTGTGTGTGTGTTCTCACTATGTTATCATATCATCTGCATATGGCGATAGCTTTACTTCTTTCCCAATTTGGGACTTTATTGATATCAATTACATCAGTGCTCATTAGTAAGATTGGTCTGTAGCTTTCTTTTTGTGCATTGTCTTTGGTTTTGGTATTAGTGTGCTGTTGGTCTTGTAAAACATATTTGCTAGTATTCCTTCCTTCTCAGTTTTTAAAGAGCATTTTAGCAGGACAGGCATTATTTCATCTTTCAGTATTTGATAGAACATACCATGAAGCCATCTAGCCCTGGGATTTTGTTTTGGGGAGGTTTTTGATTATTTTAATTTTATTGCTTATAATTGGTTTGTTCAAGTTTCTGTGGTTGTATGATACTAAGAATTTGTCTCACCTACGTTATTGCATTTGTTTGCATGCAAGTGTTCATTGTATATCTAATCATCTTCTGGATTTCTGCTGTGTCTATTGTAATATCTCCTACTCCCTTGAGTTTTATGATCCTCCTTTCTTGAGTTTTCTCCCCTTTTTTCTTTGTGACCCTGGATAGAGGTTTTTCTGTTTTGTTTAATTTTTTAGAGAACCAGCTTTTGATTTCATGGATCTTTTGAACTCTTTTTAAATTTCTATTTCTATTTCATTTATTTCTGCTTTAATTTTTATTATTTCCTTTCTTCTACTAAACAAAGTGTTTCTTGTGCTTCTTGTGCTAGTTCTTTAAGATGGGAGAATAGGTTGTTTCTTTGGATTCTTTCTTGTTTCTTGATATGGGCATGTTTTGCTATATACTTTCCTCTTGATTTTGCTTTTGCTGAGTCTCAGAAGTTCTGGGAGGTTGTGTCCTCATTATCATTTGTTTCAAGGTGTTTTTTGATTTCTTGTTTTATTTCCTCATTATCCCAGAGTTCTTTCAGTAGCATGTTGTTCAGTCCCCAAGTAATGGGGGATTTCTTTTTATGATTGATTGCTAGTTTGCTGTCTTCATGGTCATAGAAAATACTTGGCATGATTTCAGTCTTCATGTAATTGTTGATGTTTGCCTTGTGACCCAGTATGTGGTTGATTCTTGGGAATGAACTGTTAGTACTTGAGAAAAATACATATCCAGGTTTTGGGAGGTGCAGTGTCCTATAAATGTCTGTTAGGTCCATTTTCCCTAGATCTTTGTTTAGGGCTTTGTGTCCTTGTTTATTTTCTTGCTGATCTGTCCATTGGTGAGGGTGGGGTGTTGAAGTCTCCTACTACATATGTATTTTCTCCAGTATCTACTTTCAGAGATGATAGTAGTTGTCTTATGTATTTCAGTGCTGTTTTATTTGGTGACTATATGTGGATGAGTGTTGCATTTTCCTCATGTATTTCCCCCTTGGAAGGCAGCTATGCTAACCACTATACCACCAATGCAATGTATTTCCCCCTTGATCATTATATAGTGTCCATTTTTGGCTCTTTCCACCTATTTTATCAGATATATATCTGATATATATTTTATCAGAAATATATATATCTGATATAAGTATCTCTGTCCCTACCTTCTTTTGAGTGCCATTTGCTTTTAGACTGTTTTCCTACCCTTTACTTTCAATCTATGTTTGTTTCTGCAACTTATGTGTGTTTTCTAGAGAAAGCCGAAGTTTAGATTCTGTTTTCTAATCCACCTGCTACTTTACATCTTTTTATTTATTTTTTATTTTTTTATTAATACAATTTTTTTAAATTTACATATACTTGCCATCAATTGTAATCCCCATGTATTCCCCATCACCATCTCACCAGTGCACCATCACCTCAGTCCCCCGTGCTC
>JAGFMF010011726.1:2339517-2419906 GCA_019455555.1 Galemys pyrenaicus
CCATGTTCCTATGAATGAGTCTAGTTTTTCATTTCTGATTGCTGAGTAGTATTCCATCGTGTATATGTACCACAACTTCCCGATCCACTCATCTGTTTTGAGCATTTAGGTTGTTTCCAGGTCTTACCTATTGTAAGGAGTGCTGCTATAAACATAGGGGTGCAGGTATTCCTTTGAATCAGTGTATTTGTGTCTTTTGGGTATATTCCTAGGCATGGGATTGCTGGATCCTATGGAAGTTCCATTCTTAGTAGATTGAGGAACTGCCATACTGCTTTCCATAATGGTTGGACCATCTTGCATTCCCACCAGCAGTGTAAGAGAGTTCCTTTTTCTCCACATCCTTGCCAAAATTTGTTGTTGCTACTTTTTTTGAAATGTGCCATTCTCACTGGTGTGAGGTGGTATCTCATAGTGGTTTTTTTTTTTTTAAAGATGTATTTATTTATGCATACAAGAGCTGGGGTACAGGCCAGAGGTGTGGGAGGTGAGAGGATTCACCAGACAGAGTGGGGAGCAGAACAGGCAGATGGACTGAAACACACTGCTGAGGGGAGCAGCAGGCGAGGCAGGAGAGGTCTGCTGCGCCATGTGGGTCCCCTCCCTGGCCGGCAGCAGGGATCGAACTTGAGCTGCAGTGGCTGTGGCCCGCTTCATAGGTTGTTGCTTAACCCGCTGCGCCACCAGGGAGGCCCGGTATCTCATAGTGGTTTTGATTTGCATTTCTCTGATGACAAGAGACGTTTACGTCTTTTTATTGGTGAGTTTAGTTCACTATATTTAGGGTGACTATTGATATGTGGAGGCCTGTTACTGGTTTGTTCATCATTTTGTGATGATGTTTCATTTCTCAGTTTAGATTCTAGGGCTTCTTGTAATATTGCTTGTAGTATGGGTTAGTTGTTGAGAATTCCTAAAAATATTTGTCTGAGAAAGTCCTAATTTTTCCTCGTATACAAAGAGAACTTTACGGGATAGAGTATTCTTGGTTGAAATTTTTGTCTTGGAGTTTTTTTAATATGTCACTCCATTCTCTTCTTGCCTGTAGAACTTCTTCAGAGAAGTCGGATGTTAACCTAGTCAGTTTTCCTGTACGGGTTATTTCTTCCCCCTCATCAACTTTATTAGTTTTTTTCTTTGTCTTAGACTCTTGGATAACTTATTACTATGTGCCTTGCTTTTACTAGTTTTTCCTTTCATTATAATAGTTTGGCAGCCTTCTGACTTCCTATACATCTATTTTCATTTCTTTCTTCAGGTTTAGGAAGTTATCTTCAATTATTCTTGAAAATTTTCAGCTCCCTTCTCTCTCTTCTCCTAGGATTCCAGTAACTATTATTTTTCCTTTCCTCATGGTGTCAGATAATTCTCAAAGTATTTCTTCATTCTTTTTCCTTTGCCTCTTTCTTTCTTTTTCTTTCTTGTTTCTCTTTGTTTTGGTGTCTCTGAGGTTACTGACTTGTTCTTCCTTATAAATCTGTTCTATTTTCATGAGTTTCCTTGAAGTTTTTATCTCATCTCCATTGATCTTTATAAATTCTCATTTTTTCCTTTATTTTCTTAAAGTTTCATTTTCAATCCTCTGTTGATTATGTTTTCCACAGCATTTTTCTTTTCTCCTTCTTGTATATCTCTGATGTGTTTTTCAAATTCTTTGACTTTTTAAATTATGCCAATTTTCTGACAAGCAGAAAAATTTTTCCGTGTCAGTTTTGTTGGGTCTGAGAACTGGCTTTTTTTTTTTCTTTCTTTCTATGATGTATTTTTCCCAGGAGAACTTGCTTGTATTTTTCTTTCTCCCCATTGCTTGCTTTTGGTTTCCTTCTAAATGTGTTGGAGCTTGAGGGCAGAGCCTCCTATGGCTCCCAAAGGTGTGTAAATGGTCTTGCTGGGTGTGTGAGTGCCTGGGACTTACCCACATTAAGTACCACATTAAGATATTTTTAATCTTGGTACTATTGCTGGACTTTGGGTTCAATAATTCTTTGTCATGAGTAGTTGCCATGTACATAAAGATATTTGATTGCATTCCTAGTCTCTAACCATGAAATGTTAGTAGGACAGATCCCCATTAACCCATGTCACTGCCAACAATGTCTCCAGACATTGTTAGCTATCTCCTGGAATGCAAAAGTCACCCCTGATTATGAAGCACTGATCTAGGTCAGTCTCTGTTTTATTTTTCTTCCTAAAGTCTGAGATCTAGTCATCACTTCTTCAAGTTCATATATAATAATTATATGTTTATATGTGTGTATATTATGTTACATGTTTACTTAACCAAGTTTTTATCACCTCAAGCCTTCTCGTCAGCTCTCAATTTAGGATGACACTTGATTCCAAAAATTCATAATTAATCATCACACTTAACCATTGTGTTATGTTGACTCACTCTTTACAAAAATGCTAAAGGCTTGAATAGGCAATCTTTGGCATAATGAATTCTTTGACCATAGTTTCCATTGTTTTTACAGGTAGTCGCATAGGTGAAGTTTTCCACTTCACTTGGCAGCTCATATTTGTGTTTGTGTGCACACATTGACAAAATAGCCTAATACGGGGGCCTCCCTGGTGGCACAGTGGGTTAAAGCAATGCACTATGAAGAAAACTGCAGCCACTGCAGCACAATTTCGATCCCTGCTGCCGGCCAGCGGAGTGACCGACATGGTGCCGCAGACCTCTCGGCTTGGCCCGCTGCTCCCCTCAACAGTGTGCTTCAGTCAATCTGCCATTTCTGCTCCCCACTCTCTATGGTGAATCCTCTCATTGGTCCCGCACCTCTGGCCTGTATCCCAGTTCTTGTATGCATAAATAAATAAATCTTTGAAAACAACAACAACAAAATAGCTTAATACAATTAAAAAAAAATCATTCTCTATTGAAGTGTTTGGTTTATAATATGTAGTTTATTGAGCATAGGATAACTTTGACCTAGTAACAATACCCTAATTACATTTAACACACTGAGATTCTGCTAGAGACAGCACACACTCAGCAATAAGAGTTATGCTTATGAAAGATGAAAAATCAAAATATTCTGGGGACTGGGCCTCCCTGGTGGCACAGTGGGTTAAGCAACGCACTATGAAGCAAACCGCAACCACTGCAGCTCAAGTTCGATCCCTGCCGCTGGCCAGGGAGGGGACCCACGTGGCGCAGCAGACCTCTCCTGCCTTGCCTGCTGCTCCCCTCAGCAGTGTGTTTCAGTCAGTCTGCCTGTTCTGCGTCCTGCTTTGTCTGCTTTGTACAGGCCCATACCTCTGGCCTGTACCCCAGCTCTTGTATGCATAAATAAATAAATCTTTAAAAAAAAAAATTCTGGGGACTACTAAACTGGACCATGTGGAGACAGTTAGACATTTTTTCATTGATTTCACTGCTTTTTTTTTATGTGCTGGACCTAGGAGACATTGCCTTACTTTAATTTTCTTCTTTGTGGTATTGTTCAATATGATGACCATAAAATGAAACATTTGGTACAATATCATCATATTTCCGGTATTTAATGTAAGCCATGCATTAAAAGCAGTGAAGCCTGGTCTACTCAAGTTCCAGTCAATTTATATAACATCTCTGAGCCCCAGTTTTTTCATCAGTATAATGGGTTTACTATCCTGCCTTTTTAGAGTTAAATGAAAGAATGTACATTTGTGTCTAAGATATTCATGACCAATAATATATGTTTCATAAAGGATACTGTAAGTATTTTATTTTAAGCGTTACCTACATAGTTTTTGCAGTATTTCAGCCCACTCATTAAGAAGTTTCTGCAATAAGGTATGTAAATGGTATATTCAACATTGAGAATTTAGTTTACAGTTTTTACTTTTTCTGATTAAACATTTTTAATGGTTACATCCTTGAAAAATATATTAGAAGTATTTTTACTTTATTTGCTATAAGCTTTCATGTTATTTAGCAGAGAACATCATTTTACACTATACCTTCAAGGATCCAAATGAGAATAGATATGAATTCTGAAAGTCTTGGGTATTTTTAATCTTCTAAGTCTTCAACCAATTGTCATTTCATTAAGGTGCCCTGCCGAGATGTTCTTTCACATACCATCATTAAGATGAATTGTGGCTCTGCTCTCTAATACACATATTACAAGTTCAGTCTACATGTGCTGAAATAGTAACTAGACACAATTCCTGTTCCTGGAAAGGCGCACAGATCACAGCTGCTGTTTCAGGCAGCTTAGTTCTCAGTTTCAAGTTAGAAAACCATCTTCCTCATGATAAGAACAAAAACCCCAAATATGAATACAAAAGTAATCTCTGGCAAAATAAAGAAGCAAGGATTAAAGATTATTTTTAAAATAGTTTTTATTGTAAAATATAGCTAACATAATAGTTATTACTTCAGTTGTTTGTAATGTTGCACAACCATCACCCCCATTTATATCCAAAACCTTTTCATCATTGTCAACATAAACTTTGTACCCATTAATGGATAACTTCTCATTCTCCTTTACCCCAAGTTCCTGGTAACCTCTATTTTCTGTCTCAAAGAATTTGCCTATTCTAGATAAACCATCTAAGGGACCATATAAATGTTCTTTCTACATCTGGCTTATTTCACTAAACACATTTCACATTTGAAATGAAACACATTTCAAAACACAATGTTTTGAAGGTCCAGCCATGTAGCATATATATTTTTTTTCCTTTTTATGACTAAATAATAATATTCCTTGTATATATAGCCATGGTTTGTTTATACCTTCAATTGTTTATAGGCACTTGGGTTGTTTCCACCTTTTGGGTATTGTTAACAATACTACTATAAATACTGGTATATAGATATCTATTCAAGTGCCTGCTTTCAATACTTTTGGCTATATCCCCATGAATGGAAATACTGAGTGATATCATAGTTATAGCAATTAACTTTTGAGGACCCACCAAACTCTTTATCACAGTGACTGTACCATCTTATATTTTCACCAGCAATATACAAGTGTTCCTATTTCATATTCTTTCCAGCATTCATTAATCTCTAGTTTTAAAATTATGATAGCCAATTTTGTACATCTGAAATGGTATTTCACTGTGATTTTGATTTACATTTCCTAATGACTGTTGATGTTGAGCAATTTTTTATGTGTTTACTGGCTATTTTATCTTTGGAGAAATAGCTACTCAAGTCCTTTGCCTACTTTTCTTTTTAAATTCTTTTGAAGATTTATTTTTATTTATTTATGCATACAAGAACTGGGGTATTGGCCTGAAGTGGGGGAGGTGAATGGATTCATCAGAGACAGAGTGGGGAGCAGAACAGGTGGACCAACTGAAATACAGTGCTGAGGGGAGCAGCAGAAGAGACAGGAGAGGTCTGCTGTGCCATGTGGATCAGCTCCCTAGCCAGGGATTGAACTAGTGCTGCAGTGGTTGCCAATAGCTTGATAGTGTTGAGAATTAGCCCCTTGTGCCACCAAGGAGGCCCCCCTTTTCCTACTTTGAATTGGATTTTGTTGTTGTTGAGTTGGAGAAGTTGAAAGATTAAGCCACATGGGGACCTAGGAAAGCTGAAAAGTCAGTGCCAGTCCAGAAACAGAACTAACAATCTACTTGTCATTTGTGTCCTAGAAGAGCAGGCCTATCATAAACAGTCTGTCCATTCCTAGGGGTTCTTATTAAACTCTGTCTCTGAATATTAAATGCCTTGAAACAGACTGTAGCCTAATCCAAAGCTGAGGGATCAGAAAAGCAAAACACTATGTGAGCATGAATAAGTCAAAACTGCCACACCCATTGCTTATTCACGAACTGTAAAGACTAGTAAACATCTCTAAGGTGTGCTGTAATTATGCTTTTAATCCTTTTTCCTAGTAAAAATGAAACAGCCCAGCCACAAGAAATATGTACAGTTAAAAATACAGACAGTTGTGATTATTTCAGCAATTGTGTGACAAGTATAAGAGCTTGAAGAGCTGAACCTCAAGAGAAAACAAAGAAATCTCACTCAGTAGAACCATATTAGAGATATACAGAATTAGCTTTTCTGGAAGAAGTTTAGTTAAGATCAATAGAATACCAGGGAATCATGGCCAGGTCTTACCGTTTCTCTCAGGTGAATGACTGCCTTATGAATCTCAACATCAGGACCTTTGCAGCTGTACCCTAGATGTCCTCAGGGGTCACCCATTCTGTTTACCTGCTGCTATCCTAGCTTTCGTGTCTGTATCCTATTCCTCGGAGTAGGGACTGGCAAACTTTTTTTTTTTAAGATTTATTTACTTATGCACACAAGAGCTGGGGTACAGGCCAGAGTTGCGGGCCAGACAGAGTGGGGAGCAGAACAGGCAGACTGACTGAAATACACTGCCGAGGGCAGCAGCGGGTGAGGCAGGAGAGGTCTGCTGCACCACGTGGGTTCCCTCCCTGGCCAGTGGCAGGGATTGAACTCGTACAGCAGTGGCTGTGGTTTGCTTCATAGTGCGTTGCTTAACCCACTGCAACACCAGGGAGGCACCGGCAAACTTTTAAAGGAAAGTATCATACAGTAAATATTTTTTACTTTGGAATTCAAAAGTCAAAATTTAGGATGTTATATAGAGACCTAACATACAAAGATAATCATTTAAAAGTATTAAAGCTATTCATAACCCAATTTGGTCAATGAGCCGCAGTTTGCTACACCCTATTTTGTAGCACTACTGATCAGTACATTAGGTTCCATTATGTGAAAGAGAAGAAATTGCTTGACGCTCACAAGTAAGGTGAATTTGTGTATTTGGGACTTCCCGATTGACAAAGAATGCAATGCATGTTTCCTGAGAAGGGGTGTTTCCAAGGATATGATGAAACTGGGAAAAGTTCCTCTTCCATTAAGGTACAGCTGTATGCTTTATATGTTGTTACTGATGTCTACGTTGTATAAAAAAGAATATTTAGAACTAGCTGTAAGTTTCTGCCAGTTTGAGAAGTTTGAAGTTTCACCTTGTCATTGTGGCCTTTTGAGATCATTGAGAGGTGGAACATGGCTGTCTTGTTACTATCATCATGCTAGTGGCTGACAAGCAGCCCAGAAAGGTTATGAGAATGAATGAGATAATGTCTGTGAAGGGCTTTGAGCTCTTTAGAAGAAATTTTCTTTGTAATTAGAAAGTAATGCTGCATTATTACAGTTATTATGATTATCACCATTATTAAAGGTAGAACTAGAAGACACAGCCCTTCCAGTGAGAAAAGTTGTGAGTAGAGCCCAACAACTCATAAAGGAAGTGGTTCATGCACCAATTATGAGCTTCCAGTTTGTAATTATAGTGTGCTGTATGGTTTTACATGCACCAGTTTGTTATTCATCCAGAGGAACAACCCTTTGCATGTGTAACAGCTCCCCAAATGCACCCAAGTATATGCCAAACACAGACGAGAGCTCTGTGTGACAACTGACTTGAACAGTTGAAATTCAGATATTCGTTAAGGATTGTCTTTAAATTTACAAAGCAATTTGATAAAATTTGTCAGTGAAGAACTTTCACTTGGAGAACAAGTATGAGTCTTCTGTGTGAACAAAAGGATAACAAAAAAGAAACACATGTTCATTTCACTTTCCCATCATATTAAACATTAATTAACAAAACACAAACATCTTTTCTGGTGCCAAAGGAAAGGATTTAATGTTACTTTCTTTCTTTGGCAGAATTTTATTCTGCCAAATTATTATTTCCACTGAGGGTAAATATGAAGAAATTAAAATGAAGGATAAAAAGTAATCAAAAAGCCAAAGTTTCAGGGTCCTTGGTTGGCCAGTGTCAGTCCCTGATCCAAACCCAAGGGCCATGAGGACCACAGAAGACCAGCATTAGTCTGTACCCTTCTCCACTTGTGCTCTTCAAATTCTGCTGTAAAAACATCCTAAATGTGGGAATGAAACTGTTGCTTAATCCAGAGCACAGAGATTTAAAGTTGGGAGACAAATCACACTACTGAGAACATCAGTCTGTTGTCAACCTGCTCTCAGAGCTAAAAGTGTGTTAATTTTCAGTTTACCACTTTCACACTCTAAACAGCCTGTAATCCTGTTGCCTGTAATTTGTTCTCCAGCACTCAGTCTTTCACGTTCCTTTTTTAAGGTATTCATTCCAAAGTCACAGTTGGATAACTGTGTCCTTAAGATTTATTTTATTTATTTATGCATACAAGAGCTGGGGTATAGACCAGAGCTATGGGATGGTGAGAGAATTCACCAGAGAAAGAGTGGGGAGCAAAACAGGCAGATCTATTGAAACACACTGCTGAGGGGAGCAGCAGCGAGACAGGAGAGGTCTGCTGTACCATATGGGTCAGCTCCCTGGCGGGGTATTGAACTCGTGCTGCAATGACTGCTGATAACTTCATAGTGCTGACACTTAAGCCCTTAACCCCTTGTCCCACCAGGGAGGTCCTGGTTAACGGTGTTCTCTTATAAATAGTCATTGGAGGAATAGACATTGTTTAAACGTGGTGAAGGTTAAAAAATATATGCCCATCCAAAATATGCCATTTTGGTGTATGGATTATTTTGAGCTACAGGCATTGAAAAGACAGCATATGCAAGAAGTCTAACTAACCCCCTCACACCCCCACTTTTTTCTTCCTGAAAGTAGGAGCTAAAAATTCCATATGGAAGATGGTCTACCTTTAGTAGGAGGAAGTAACATTCCTGTGTTACTTTGAGAAAAATATATACAAATAAAACCTTGTTGTAACTAAACCCTTCTCTTCCTAGTGCTTTCCCACAATTAATTGCCATAGCTCAAGTCCCTTTGTCTTGTCAAATTTTTATAACTTCTACTCTGTCAAATTCAATATAGAAGCATTGAATTCCAAGTAGATCTTTGGGTCTTCATTTCCTTATGAGGCCTCCTGTGTCATGTAAAATTTAGACTCAATACATTTGTATGTTTTCCCCCTCTTTATCTGTCTTTTGTTTTTTGGGCCCCAACTGAGAACTTATAAGTATACAAGGAAAAGTTAGTTTTTCTTCCCTGTGCTGTGGTAAGCAAACATTTTCAGAAAGACTAATTCAGTAAAATAAAAATGAACGAGTCTCATTCTTTCCATTCAAAATAAACATAGCTTTATTAAGTGCTAGAAGAAATAAGTTTATATATATATATAGTCTACAAATTATATTGCTGACCTTATTAAATAAATGAAAGTCAATGAGAAAATTGGCAGAGCCTTTTAGACAATAAAATGTTAAAAAGCCAAGCATGTTTGAGGAAAAATCAGAAATTACGCTTTAATCTTTTAACCCTTATATTTGTAAAGTGCCTTAGAGTTCACAAATGATGGTCACATGTCCACTCTCACTATTTGCAACACATAAGGTACATATTATTATCATTTCTATTTTTCAGCAAAAGGAACTAAGGTTCAGAGAGGCAAATTGATCTATGTAAGATCTTAGAGCCATTTAGTAGCAAAGCTATGGAGAGAATTTGTTCTGATATCAAGTTTATGCATTGACAACTATGTTAGATATCAGTTTGGTGCCTCTAACAAAGATTCAAATAAGAGTTGTTGATGACTCTCTAGTTCAATTATCTGTAAATGGTCTGACCATAAATAGTCCCAGACTGGTAGGACAGTTCCACCATGTTGAGGATTGAGGTTCCATCTACCTTGTTAGTCCTCAACTCCTGGCTTCCATCTCATGATCTCGCGCAGTGGTTTCCGTTCCCATTGTGACCTTTTAATTCCTTCTTTACGAAAGGGAAGAAGAGCTCTCTGTTTCATTCTAGGAGTACAATCTAGATGTTATTTACATGTTTCCTGCTCCTATAAGCCAGATTTTGAAAACAACTAATGCCAGGGCCTCCCTGGTGGCACAAGGGGTTAAGTACCACACTGTGAAGCATCCACAGCCACTGTAGCATGAGTTCAATCTTTGATCCCGGCCCCAGGAGGTGACCCACTTGGTGCAGCAGACCTCTCCTGCTTTACCTGCTGCTCCCCTCAGCAGTGTGTTTCAGTCAATCTGCCTGTTCTGTTCCCCACTCCGTCTCCTGTGAGTCCTCTCACCTCCCTGCACCTCTGGCTTGCACCCTAGCTCTTGTACACATAATTAAATAAATCTTTTATTTTTTTTCTTTTTTTTATTAAAGTATTTTAAAATTTACATATACTTGCCATTAATTGTAATCCCCATGTATTTAAATAAATCTTTTAAAATAAATAAAAACAACTAATGCCAAGCAGTCTGTGCTATACTAAATCAGGGCATTCTACAGACAACATACAATGTGTGAAATGCATATTAGGTTACAACTAGCAATCTTTGTCATTTGGAGCACCTTATTGTATGTTAAAACTTAGTTAAGACATTGGGATAAAGAAGAAAATGTGGTTACCTCCTGACAATTTAAGTTGGTCTGAGCTTTCTTCTTCATGTATGGGAAGATTTCCTGGCATCCTCAGCTAGGCAGGATAGCTTAAACCAGGCAATCGGGGGAATAATGGTACTTATTATTGTAAAGTTCAGATCCTAATCCCAAAAATAGATGAATATTACCTTGAATGACAAAAGAAATTCAGTTCCCTGAATTATCTGGTTTGTATGTAACCACAAGGATCCTAATAAGAGAGACGCAATGAATAGTAGACGGTGACTTTTAATGCTATGCTGCAAGTCAAGGAATGCTGGCAGTACTTAGAAGCTGGAGGAGTCAAAGGTTTGCTTTTTCCTGGATCCTCCATAAGGAACTTGTTCTGCCAACATTTTGATTTTAGTTCTTTGAGACTCATTTTTAACCTTGTGGTTTTTTGGAACTAAAAGAGAATAAATTTGTGTTGATTTAAAAGTCTCTATAGGTGGTAATTTGTTATAGCAGCAATAGCAAACTAATTCATCAGATGAACAGTGAGCCCAGCTGCCATAACTTTTAATAAGGGCCAGATGCCACAGTCAACCCTGTATGGTGAAATAACTTTTGTACCACCTGGCTGGAAGGCACATGTCTAGCTTCCTTAAAAGTGAGGTGGGAGCTTAAAAGCTTCTGGGAGACTTTTCCCTTTTGAGTTATTTTGCTATGGCATTAAATCATGGGGCTCATTATAAAGCTGAGCAGGTCACATGTGACTGGCAGTCACTGTTCACTCATACTTTTAGACCATCTACAGAGGTCCCATTCTTTGCATTCTAATAATTTTCCATTTAAAAGGCCAAGTTTCCTGTAAAGCTGCACTGTCCAAGTGTACCTTCCTTTCAGAATGAGTAGCCCTGTGATTCATTATTTTAGTTTTTGGAAAGTCGTAACTCATATAATCTTAACAAGAAAATAGAAAAAAAGCAACCTTAGAGGAGGAAAGCTGATGAGAAGGATGACACACAGTGGGCCTATTTATCAGCGAGTACATTGTGCTGCAGTGGGCTTTGACCATTGTCACAGGAATATTCCTGCTGCGGGGAGCCCCCCTTCCTCTCACTTGGACACTTGACGATGAGTCAAGAATGGCCACAGGCTCTATCGGAAATGAAGGTGAATGAACAGAGGTGTGGTTTGAATATTTCTAATGTGAGTTGCCCAGGGCCGAATGGAATTGTGCCCTGAATTTGTGCGTGATGCATCAAATAAGCACAGGACCTGAACCAAGGAATTGTGAATTAATTTGTTCTTTTTGAAGAAAAGACAGAGCTAGATGCCTCTTTAAAAAATGCCATCAGCACTTACTGCTTGTTAATTCACAGAGTGAGGAGATAAAGGAAATATCTAATGTAGGAGGCATTTATGAAGATGGTTTGTTTGGGCTGGATTTGTTACATTCTGATGGCAAATATTTGAGTTATATTTGGGAATAAACAAGCAATTTTATAGATCTTGATCTCATATCAACAATGCAATAAATCTGTGATCTTAGTATCATCCTTCTGGTTATAGATGAAGAGCCCAAGACTCAAAAAAATTAGGTAACTTGTCTATGTTTACTCAGCATTGACATGTAGAGCCAGAGCTGAACTCAAGTCTTTACTCTCTGGGCCTGGACACTTGCCACTGAAACTTGAGGCCTCTGTAGTGACATTCAATGTGGCTCCATTGGTAAGGTGTCTCAGTGCACTGATAGAGCTGTAAAGTCACACAGGATTCAGAGGTTATTTAAATTTTATTGTGCTTGTTGGGAATGTCTTTGGATAGACTGTCCTCAGATATGTTAACACAAACTCAGTGCTGACTTAGCACAATTTCTCTAATTGTTTTTCTCCTTGACTCCACTATATTTATTAGCCTACATCAGTGGGTATGGGAGTTTTCCCCAAGAACCTTCGGTGACAGTTGTTTACATGTTCTACAGTGACCTAAAAGGCAAATAAATCCCCCAGTGCTATTCTAGCCTCATGGTCAAGACTTCTTGGAGTTATACTGTTGCTTCTCCCCTCCTCTTCTCACTAATGCCTCCTTCACACTGTTTGGGTCCATGGGCTGACCTGGCAACAGCCCTTACTAAAGGACAAACTCTGCTCCAGACACTACTGATACTGTTACCATTTCATCTTAAGTGTCCTTTTCTTTAATCTAAATATTTAATTCCAAGTTTATATTCTCTCTCCCTCCACTGGAATATAATCTCTTTGATAGCAGGCTCCTTGTTTACATTATTCACTGTCATAGCCCCAGGGAATCAAATTGTGTCTGGCATGGGAACAGCTTCTCAATAAATATCTGTTGAGGGAATATGTAAGGCAACATTTACATAAATGCCTCCAATTTTAATGCTCTGACCCCTTCCATTGAAAGTCAGCCTGTTTTTTTCTCATAGTGACTGCCTAAATATTTATGGAAATCCTTTGCTAAATATTTTATATTTCTGTGCCTGTAAATTCATAGTCATAATATTTGCTGTCTGCTAGGGTTCTAAAACCCGAATGTTCACCTCAAAACTGGACTCTGTACTTAATGATTGCTTTTGCTGATTTTGATTGGGAAATTCGGTACTTCTGGCACCATCTTTATTTTTGTGACTTGTACCAGTTCAGCTGAGATAGTAGGCACATCTTTCTGTGTATGATCAGCAAAGAATTCTCATAGCAAATTTGCCAGCTGTCCAAAGTGTTACTGACCTTCCATCTCATATAAAAACTGTCATAATGACTGAGTCAATATGAGTTCCAGTATCTCGAATCCTCCATGTTCCATGACCCATAGGTTTTGCTGCTTAAGGTCATCATACTGATAACCTATTTGAATACATCGGGCAATAAGAATTAGTCCCCATACCTATGTAAAAAATTACAATCATTGTCATCAGTGGTCTAAATGATACTACATAAAGAGGTACGCATTTTTAGCAGTGCTGTCAAGAAAATTCTTCAATATGTTTCTGGTGCTGCACCCCATGGTCCCTTCACTCAGCAGGTAGACACTGGAATATGATTCTTATACCTCTGAGTGGCATTATATGTGGAAGCCTCATACCTGTGTATATCGTTAGCTATTTTGAAACCTGACACCTTTTATATCGTGTGTTGGGGTATATAGGAATTGATCATTAAATACTGGCTAGTATTTGATGATTCATACATTTACATATTATGGTCAGGAAGCTCTAGCAAATAAATTTACAGTTGTGTAACCTGCTTTAGCTACACTCACACCCATCATTTAAGAGCATTACATATGTGAAATGTTTACATGTATTAACCTAATCAATTTAATCATGGGTCAGATTAGAAGAGACAAGAATGCAGCTGAAAGTATTTTATTCATCTACTCTTGGCAAGACTAGAACCATGACTGAACATGTTGACTCCCCTTTGTCTTCTTCTCAATACAGGCCCAAGTCTCTTCTCATTTTTGCTGCAATTTAATTATTCTCTCAACTATTTCAGACCTCTACCCCCCACACATCCATCCCCATCATCTCTGACCAAAGTCCTCCTGGATTTGAGGAGTGGCTCAGTATTCTAAAAAGCTTGTTCAGCTATTTTTCTCTCACACACCCAGCTTCTGTTCTCCATACCAGCCAGACTGACTCATTCACAGCCAGCCTCATGGGCACTGAGCTGACATCCCAGTGTCCTGTCATATGCTTTTTCTGCCATCACCCTATGTCCTTTTCCACTGTAAAATAAATTTTATTTTTAAGTGTGACTACTTAAAAGTGTGCACAGATCTTACGTGTAAAGTTTGATGAATTTTCATAAACTGAGTACAACCTTGGAATAAATACATGGATTAAGAAAGAATATTACCAGCACATATGAATAATCATTATTCAAACTTCATCCTAATCATAGCCCATGTCTAAAGGTAACTATATCTCATCCTGATATCTAGCATCATATATAAAATTTTCCCATTTTAAAATATTATATAAATGGAACCATGAAGTATTTTATTTATCTGTACCTTTTACTCCAAATGATGTTTGCAAGGTGGAACTATGTTGTTGCATGCAACAATAACTTATTCATTCTCCTATTATATAGTATTCGATTAAATAAATAAACCATGATTTATTTGCTCATCCTATTCTATCCATTTTATACCAAAATTCATTTATTCATGCTCTCCTGTGAACATTGTTTTGGGTATATAACTGAAAGCAGAATTACTGTGTTTTAAGATTATCAAAAGATTTGCAGATTTGAAAAAATATATTTTCAGGGTAATACAAAGTAATCAGGTCCACAGAAAACTAAGGTTATCTTAGTTTTGGGAAAAAAAACCGTTATGATTTACAAGTTTACAGTAGCTCATTTATCTATTGATGGTGGGAAATGAGCAGCTGTATCATGTGATTATCACGTCCACAAAAGTAAGTCATAGCCTGTTTTTAAGCATTATCATAAGAAAAGTCAGAGGTAGGGCCCTTCTGGGGTTAAGGTGCAGCACTATGAAGCTTCTGCAGCCACTGCAGCACCCACAGCTACTGCAGCTTAAATTCAATCCACGGCCAGATTACTGGCTCACTTGGTGCAGCAGATCTCTTCTGTCTTGCCCGCTGCTCCCCCTCAGCAGTGTGTTTCAGTGGATCTGTCTGTTCTGCTTCTCATTCTGTTTCTGGTGAATCTTCTCGCCCCCTGTGTCCCAGTTCTTGTATGCATAAAAAAATAAATCTTAAAAAAAAAGTCAGAGGTAAAGTTGTTTTTGCAGTGCGAACAGGCTTCTAGGCAATGTTGAAGATTTTTCATTGATTTTGAGCCTCAAGACTTTAATGGTGGGCCTATTTTTCTTACAGTATCTCATTGTACAAAGTATTTTTTCATTTCTGTGTAAGTGAAATATGTATTTATTCATTACTGTAACAAGAAAAAGTGTTAGTTATATTTATAATGGAGCATGCATATTCAGCTTTAGTTTATACTATCAAAAAGTTATCCAGGGTAATTTTACCAATTTATACTTCCACCAGAAGTGTAAGTTAGTTTCTTTTGCTCCACATCCTTACAACTCTTGATGTTGCCTCTATTTGAAGTTTAGCCTTTCTAGTGAACACATAGAGGTGTCTCATTGGAGATTATGTTTGCATTTCTGTTTTTCTCTGCTCACTTAGCTATCTTTTGTTCAGTGCTGTTCAATCTAATACATTTTTATGCTGTATTGATTCCTTTTATTTATTATATTATAGGCATTCTTTATATTCTTGGTATGAAATCTTTTGATGGATATATGTAATACAAATAATTTCTCCCAGTTTTGCCTTTTCTCTCATTTAATAGTGTCTTTTGATGACAGAAGTTCTTAATTTTTTGTGTTCTGTTTAAGAAATCTATGCCTATTCCAGGGTCATGGCATATGCTCCTAAGTATTCTCCTAAAAGCTATTTTTTTTTTACCCTTCACATTTAGATCTACAATCCAACTTGAATTGAGTTTTATCGATGGTGTAAGATAAAAGGTTCAGCCTTCATTTGTTTCCAAATGGATATCCAATTGACCCAGAACCATTTATTGAAAAAAATAACTGTCATCCTTTCCCCATTATACTGTCCTGTCAGCTTTGTCAAACATCAGGTAACCCTATGTATTTGGATCTGTTTCTGAATTCTAATCTGTTACCTTTGGCTTATTGTCTACCCTTGCACCAATATCAGTTTATTACTAATTACTATTTCTGGTAGTTTAGATCTTTCAGTTACATTCTTCTGAAAAATTACATGGCTATTCTTAACCCTTTATGTTTTACTTACATTTGAGAAGCAACTTTTCAAATTACACACATGTGCTTACATACACATACAGGAAACAGCAGGAGAGTGATTGAGATTGTATTTACTCTATAGAATCAAATTTGGGAGAACTGACATCTTTATACTATTCAGTTTTCCAATACATAAACATGGTTTTATGTATTTAGGCATCCTTTAGTTTATCACAAAAATATTGTATACTATTAGTGTAGAATTTTCAAATATTTCATTTGATTTTTATTTGAAGATTCATTTATTTATGCATACAAGAACTGTGGTACAGGCCAGAGGTATGGGGGGTGAGACGATCCACCACAGACAGAGTGGGGAGCAGAACTGGCAGACTGACTGAAACTCACTGCTGAGGGGACCAGTAGATGAGGCAGGAAAGGTCTGCCGTGCTACGTGAATTACCTCCCCAGCCAGAGACAGGGATTCGAACTCGTGCTGCAGTGGTTGCTTCATAGTGTGTTGCGTAACCCACTGAGCCACCAGGGAGGCCCCTCATTTGATTTTTTACCAAGTCCTTGATACATTTTACTCTTTCTGTAGATGGAATCACTTTCAGTATTTTATTTTCTACATTTTTTTGTTGATGTATAGAAATAGAATTTACTTGTCAATTAACGTTCTATCCTTGACCTCACTAAATTCCTTTATTTTAGTGCTGAAATAAGCAGAGATTAAAAAGTTAAGTAGTCTTCCCAAAGTCCACAGGGATGTTTCTCTAGTTTATAATCTAAGATTCAAACTGTAAACTTCATGTCAGTGGTAACTATGCCTCTGACTTTTTATTTTCCAAACTATGGACATAGAGGAAACTATTAAAATGGACTCTAATTTTTCTAAAGACACAGGATCTGCAAGACTTTGGCTGGCACTTGCTCAATTGTTACCATTGAATAGATAAATTTTCTTATATAATTTAGTTTATTAACAAAAATAAGTCTGTGACATTACTTCAGAATGAAAATATGCATACATTACCTACAGACACATCAGTTCATTCATTTGGAAAGCACATCACAGCATTACTCTACAGATAGCTGCTCCCTACATAGTTGAGGGTTTGCCCATGACCCAGGCTTTCTTGATAATCCTTCATATTCACCTTGGCTGATAGGGTGAAATAAAGGTAGGACATTGCCCCAAGTATCTTATTGCATTTCTTTGTGCAGGTTTTTAAAATTTTATGTCCAGGTTATCATCCCTATTGAAAGATTGGTCTTCAGTAACCTGTTTAGCCAGAAGTCTAAGGTAACTTAATTTGTTAACAACAACAAAAATCTCCATCATTTCCCCTGAATCAATAGGGTTTTCTTATTCTTGTGACATAAACGTATTCACTGTCACCAAATGCTATATAACATTTTGAGCAATCACATTTGCCTCCAAATAAGCTTTTTTAATAAATTCATGAAGCATTATGCATTTCATGTGGCACTAAAAAGAACATTCACCAGCCTTACATAGACTTGGCTATCGCATTATAAATGTCTATAACATAAGAAGATGGTAACAGCAGTGTCAAGTCTCACCCACACTTCACCATCTAGAGAACTCTTCATGTTTCTTGCTTATTTATAATGGTATTTTTAATCATTGTGTCACTCAAATATGGCAAGTATTGATTTGGTATCTAAACTACTTCATTATTCTAGAATACTGTTTCTATTTTAGGAGCCTCTACAAAGATTGCTAATTTTTCTCTCGAGGAAGAATAGAATGAAAATTCAATAGAAATTGTTGATTGACAAAGGTATATTACTCCTCTTTTACGGTCTCCCATTAAAAATGGGAATCATACACTTTTTCAGCCAATACAGTTTTGATAGGTAGAAGTAAAAGTATTTGCTCATTATAAGGAATCGATCCATCACTTTTTAGAAGGAAATGAGTGGTTACATTTACATTAAAGAGTCATGTTTTGTTATTGGAATAAAATCAGTGCATACTCCTTTGCTATAGGTTTTAGAGACACAAATGATGAAGTGAAGTCTTGGAAATGGAAACCAAAATACATGCGATCAAGGTTCACTTTTTACCATGAATCTTGTGTTGACTTTGGGAAGCTATTCAAACTCTCAGTTTCTTGAAACTTGTATGAGGTTATAATGATGTATCAGTATCAGTTCACTAATTGTAATCAGTGTATCATACTAACATAAGTTCTCAATAATAGGAGGAACTGTATGATGGAGTGGGGATGGAAGCTGAGGGCACCATGGAACCCTCTGTATCTGCTCAATCTTTCTCTAAACCTATTTAAAAGAGCAGGCAGAACTCTCATGGAGGAAAGGGAATAAAAACACTAAAGTTAACAAAGGATTTTAGCTAGTCATGACCTTTACCACCATTACCAAAAAAAAAAAAAAAGAAAAAAGAAATTATTGGATTGTGAAAAAGTCATGACGTATTTTTTTCTATGTTTTTCAAACAAAAATGTGTCATGGCTTTTCTGACAACCTAATAGATGCCATGACAACAGCACCTATTTCTGAGGAGTTACTTTTCATATGAGACCTGAATAAAAAGACAATAAAATATCCTGAGTAAAAAAAGTCAGCCAGATGAACTAAGGAAGGGTGTTGCTCCCTCAGCAGAACAGCAAGTACAAAGACCCTAAGACCAGACTAATTGTAAATGTTTGAGGAAGAGAAATAACATGTGAAACTTATGTGTATTGAGCAAGGACAAAGGTGGAGTGAGATAAGTTCAGAGAATGAAATTTGTCATCTCAAAAAAAATCACAGACTGTTCTAGAGTCTTGTAGATTGGACTAAGGATATTTTCCCACATTAAATAGTGCAGCTGCTCTGTCCTAAAAAGATTTAGAGTAAATCTTGGGGGTCAATTGCTCTATCTAGGTTAATAAAAATGTCATGACACCTACCTGCTATTTCCTGAAGTCTTGTTTTGGGGAAACTAGACTTCAAAGGAGAAATTATAAACAGCATGTTTTTATTAATAGCTGAAAACCAGCTTCCTTTGTCTAGGTACCACAGAAGAATCTTCAGATTTTCTGCCTATTAAGTTTTTAGATTGCATTTCTATTCATGAAAAGGTAAACTACCCAGTGTCTAAGGTATCACCATATGTCTACATCCCCCTGTATTCTTTTTCTTTTCTTTTCTTTTCTTTTTTTCAGAAATAGGTGTCACTAAGAGGTAGTTGGGCAACTGTAATGCTTACTTGGGTTCAAAAGGACTATTGAATTATCTAATTCATTAATCACAAAGGTGTCCTACTCCTTCCTTCCTTTCCCCTTTCCTGCCGAACAGAAACTTCCATTTTCAAGGACAGCAATATAGGCTCAGCCTTTTTGTTGCTGCCTTTCCCTCAGAACCCCTGCCCTATGAGAAGCTTTATTCTCAACGCTGCCTTGGCAAGTATGCAGGTGCTTTTAAAATTGTCAAGTCAAATGTTGATGACGCTAATATAGGAAAACAAGCATCAAAGAGAAAAAGAAAATGTAGAATGTAGCAAGAGCACTGAATCAGGAATCAAGAGAACAGAGTTCAAGTTGAGATGCTACCACTTTCAGAACTCAATTCTGTAATGTGTGCAATCAGAATAAAAATCTTTCCCTGCTGTTCTGACAGGATTTTGGTGGGAATTAAGTAGCTGTTATCTGTGGAAAGTGCTTTATGAACCAAGGCTGCTGTATCAAAATGGAAAGTGAGAGAAATGGAGTAGTTTCAAGTTGGAGAGTTTGTTTTAATTGGCCATCAGCTATGAGAAGAGCAATAAGGAAACACAGTGGTAAGTGGATATGTGTGAAAAATACACCCTTTGTCATTGAAGAACTAGAGATCCCGCCACTAGGGGCCAATGTACTACACGACTCTAGGGAGCACCATTTACATTGTTGTCTATGCATATATTTGAAAGAGTTTAATAATAATGTCTGTATTAAGGTAAATTATTCCTTATCAATTGAAGAGTGAGTAGTACATAAGGTAGGAACTCAGTTTTGGAGACATCAAAAAAGTGAATAGAATGGATGGGACTTCAGCTCTTCAGCAGAAAAGGAGACATTCTGATTGGAAAGAGAAGAAAAGATCTTTAGTAAAGTTAAGAGCATGAGAAATATTGTGGGTGCACTTTCAGGAAGAGTAAGAGAAAGTGCTGTGACTTTTTGTTCTTAATTTTGTTGAAGATATGGGAACAATTTAGGAACAAAGATTTATCATTTGTCTTTTCGCTTTCAATTCAAACACAATTCAAGTATTTGTTCTAAAACCACTGAAAGGTTAAATGGAGAATGAAGTGCTCAATGCCTGAAATTTTTGTGTTCATCTTGTCTTTTTGTTGACCTATTATCTGTCAATTTTTAGTCCTTATCCAATGTGAAAGGGTGATATAAATGTCTGTTGGAATCTTTATATGTATTTACTCAGAAAAAGCCTAGTGGCTGCTATTAAGCAAAGGTATTCTGTATCCTTTAAAACATTCTTTCTAATTCACTACTCCGAATGTATGTGTGTGTCAACGTGTTTGTGTGTCTGAGTACACACATTTGGTGTTCTGTATCCTATTCTCCATGAAAAGTGTTTTGCTCTACAACAAAATAAAGACATTCAGGGCTTCACAAGGCCCAACATTTCTTAGTATTATAAGATATTACAATTGAATTAAATAATTTAGTGAACATATTAATTTTAAGATTATAATTAAATTTGTAATCCTCATAACTAAAGTCCTAAGCATTTCTATAAAACTGGGCCAGTCAGAACATATTTTTACTGTGTTCATTTTCTTGTCCCTATTTCACTATGGCCTTTTATTTTAAAAAATCGTTCCCCATTTTATTGTTGATGTTTTGTTTTAATATCTGATTTGAATATTGCAGGGCCCATACCATATAAATTTTACAGAGGTATCTACTTGCTTTCTTCATAGTGTCACTCACTGCAACATTGGATTAGCTGGGCCTTTTGATCATTACTGTATTACCTATGAGGGGAAAAGTAGACCAACGGTGTGAACCAATATATTGATATTCTGAGGATAAAGATTTGGGAATGGAGTCATGTCTTTGCATATAAAATACTTTTCATGGAGAATAGGATACAGAACACCAAATGTGTGTACTCAGACACACAAACACGGTGATACACAGATACTCACATTCAGAGTAGTGAATTAGAAAGAATGTTTTAAAGGATACAGAATACCTTTCTTTCCTTATAAAAATTTCTGCAAATTTCTGCAAATTTCTGCAAATCTGAAGCAATGACTTTATTCAACACCTGCATCTTTAACAACCAGTGCAGTATAATTACCTTTCTTGAATATTCTATAGAATTGTCAAACAGCAATTTTCTTTTAGAAGGCAGGCTTTTAAATAATGTCGTTTACATACAGAGTTTAACATCTCTTAAGCTAAAAATCTAATTACAAGAATCTGAAATTTACTACATGTTTATAATTTGGTCTTTTTAAAATTACTAAATCAAAGCACCTTTAACATACATTATGAAACAGAAAAATACATGTGGAGAGGCAAAATTAAATATTTTGGAATTTCTTGAATAAATGTTAATTTCTATTAATATTGTTATATTTACACTATTTTGATATCTTGTTGCATTTCTCTTGAGTTCAACCTGCTTGTGGAGAGACATGGCTTACAATGACATGATTTATCAAGATCATTTAATGTCATCATTTCTTCTTTGTTAATGAAAAGTACCAATATTTAAAAAGGACTGCCATCTTACCTTATGTATAGACGATAGATGGCATATTCAAAACAGCTGAGACAATTCTTCCAATGGACACACTAGATATTAATGCCAGTGCTAAATAATGAGATTAGAATTTAGGTGATATACTGCCATTTGATAAAGTGGTTCATGCCCAGATTGTATAAATACTTATCATTTTTGTCATCCTGATTTTATCATTTTTGAAGTGCAAATGAGATTGTCAACCCTTGGAAGTAGTGGTACATCAATATTCCTCACTATAAGGTGAATGTTAAAGTGGAAAATTTAACATATCATATTATTTCATTCTGGTACAAGCTCTAAATTAATGTTATGATATGTTGTGATCATACCTATAAAACTACCACTTATAAAAATTAAAGAGTATCTTTTATAATCTTCAAACTATAACTCTAGCAGTTCCTGTTACCCCACATTATTCCTAGAATGTGTAGTCTGTGCTACATTCTGTGCTTCTGCTCAGGATTTCTGTTCTCTACGCCAATTGTGTCCAAGGATTCTGCAAATCTTTTGTACTTTTTCTAAGCATATTCTCTTTGACAGAGCTATTTTCAGCCTAAAGTCTAATGTACAGCCTTCCCACTCTTCCTCAAAAGCACACTCTACATTTCTAAAAACATACACACATAAATTTAAAAAGAATTTTAATAGAGTCACATGGCATTGTTTTGCATTTACATCAATTATTTAGATAGCTAGTGCTTTTTCATACCATTTCATTGTATAGAAATACAACTGGTATGTAAAATAATTTTTATACTGTTTGTATCTTGGTCATATATGGTATTATTTTTGTGTCTGAACTCTTCATTATACCAGTCAGAAGAATCACAAAGCCTGAGATGTCAGAAATGTATTCTTTATGCTATATCTTGAAATTTTCTGTTATGAAAATAACATTTGACAAACAGAATGATGTTCAAAATATTTCACCTATTCATGAACAATTCTCAATTGTCATATTTATTATGGGAAACATGTTGCAGTTCCTATTTCTTTCCTGTATTCTAGGGCCTCCATAAAATATGCATATGTGATATTATAGATATGAGTGTACAAAGATAGTGTGTATTTCACATGCAAACACTGGAAAGGGAAAGTAGCATTTTTCATGCAACTTCTACATAGACATGATGGCACTAAAGTGAAAAACAACTCTTTCTCTCTGTCTGTCTGTCTTGTGTGTGTGTGTGTGTTTTCTCTCTTACTTTGCTTTTTCTAGCTATTGCTTTTTATTTTATGGGGTTTCTTCCAGACTATCTTAACTGGATTACAGAGTAAGGACAAGTTTTCTCCATTACAAAATTCTCATTTAATCCTTATCCACACTTAATTTATCAAATTAAATCAGACAAGATTGATGCTGGGGCTTTTCAAGCTGGACATCATGTGTAAAATCGGCAGACAAGGGTTTGTAAAGGGTGCCCACCGTGACTTGTCATAGCCTCTTGCCTCAGCCTCATCTGTCCTCACGTCGATCCAGGCAGGGTCAGGATGCTTCTTGGTGTTACACTGTGGGCTCTGCAGGGAAACAGAGCAGCTACACAGCCTCCAGCAGAGTTACTTATTACACCCTCGGCCCCCTTCACCTGCCCCAGCCATTCAAAATAACATCACACCATAAAATATTCATGAACCGCGCAATGCTGCAGCCAGGGCTCGCTACTGCAGGTGGCTGTTACATCAGTAATTGCCCAATACTTCCCTCCACAGCGTAAAATTGTTTTCATTATGTGTCATGAACACAGAGCCAAGCAAAGCCCTCTTGAGTGGTTTCCCAAGGGCTGGAGGGAGGTGGTACTTAACTTAAACAGGCGCTTTTTGGCTTAGATTAAAAAAAAAGGGGGGGGGGGAAAGCTAGTGAAAGCTCATCATTAACTCTCCTTCTAAGTGCAACAAAAAGCAGAAGCTCATGCAAAACTCCCATAAAGATTATCCGAAATGTCTCAGTTACAAGGAAGAGCTTTAGGAGCTTTAGCGGGTCTTACATACTCCAAGCTGCTCGGGCAGAGAAGAGAATAACTTTCCACCTGACTGAAGTTCCCATGGAGTGCAGAGCTAGGGGATAAGCAGGTTTCAGCAATAAACTCCTGCATTGTGAAGCAATAATGCCCAGCCAGGTCCCCCCATTTTGATTCAAGGGTGTCTTTTTCTTTCCCCCCTGTGGAGGACTAATCACAGCTCCACTTTGTTTAATTGCAGCAAAGAGAGAAATGTGTTTAAGAAGTCATTCTGGACCCCTTTAAATGAATGCTGGGGTTCTTCAAGGACAACAAACAGGATGCATAATAAATAAGATTTAATTTTCAGATCAAAATAGGCAAAGTTAAAGATTTTTAGTGACTGATCTGGGAGAGATGCTGATGAAAAGAGAATAGAAACGGGGTTGGGGGGTGAGGGGAGCAACAAGTGGGATTAAAGTCTTGAATTTTATATAGCACAAGCTGTTTTTGCATGGTGGGAGGATCTTTACAGGAACAAAATCTTGACATTATTGGGAGGTGGTGGCTTTCCTGAGCTTTTTTATTTGATTTAGAAAGGAGAAGAGAAGAAGAGAAGAAGAGAAGAGAAGAGAAGAGAAGAGAAGAGAAGAGAAGAGAAGAGAAGAGAAGAGAAGAGAAGAGAAGAGAAGAGAAGAGAAGAGAAGAGAAGAGAAGAGAAGAGAAGAGAAGAGAAGAGAAGAGAAGAGAAGAGAAGAGAAGAGAAGAGAAAGAAGAGAAGATTCTTTTTATAAACTGTGTCAAACCTTGATAATTGAAAGATTCACCTGCCCTCATTTTGAAGCTCAGGCCTAGAAAATGCTGGGTGCAATGTGTGCTTAAGATGGCCCCAGGGTCGTGAACTCCAGGGGTTGGGAGTAAAAGCATTTATCCATCACATGCCTTCTTTCTGAGTTTGACAAAACTAAGCCACAGACCAAATGATTGGGAAGCACCCCTTTTCATTAATTTAAAATAGATTTAATTATCCCCTATGTGTTCTCCAGAACCTCTTAAAGAAAAGCTAACTCATACACTCTTGGAAGATATGTGTTAACTGATTTTTATCACTTTCTTTGGAAATTGTTTGCCAAGGATGATACAACAAAAGTCATCCAATTATGCAACTATCTTAAATTGTCTTAGCAGACTTGAAAATGTTTAATACAAATTCTCCATGTTGAAAACCAACTCATCTAGAGAGAAATTAATCTTTTTAAAAAATTTTATGGTAAAATTTCGATAGCATTTTTTTTTATACTAATACAATATCCGTTGATAACGAATCGGCCATAGGTAACTGTCAGTGTCATAAATTGAAGAAAGCAATGGGTATAAAACCTCTTAAGAGCATCTGCTGCAGGGGGTTTTCCTCTGGGTTAAATGTAAGAGGTGAGCTTATTTAGCATCCTACAAAAACTATATAAAGTGAGTGTGTGTGTGCGTGTGTGAGTGCACCCGCCATATACATATGTATCATGAATGATGGATTTCCTTTGGATCTGGTAACTATAGACTTTTTTCTCCTGAATACAGCAAATGACTATTTCAAAATGAAGAACCACTATGTGTTTGAATGTTGTATTATGCCTAGTCCCTTTTTGAGTGAAAGGCGGCTTTAAAAAGTTAGGTATATCATTGCCAAAAAGGGGCTAAATAGTATTGTCAGCATTTTGAGAAGGAATAGGTCCTTTTTCCCCCTTCCTTCTCAAACTCCTTTCTGGACAGCTGTTAGTGACTTACCGAACTTTTCATATGGATATGTATGTTAATGGCAGGCAATGAACTGGAGATGAAGAGGCCCAAACACAGGCCCAGCTCTTCAGTACACATCAAAAGCCTTTACAAAAGGAGCAGTAAAAGAGGCAGCGATGGCGGAGCCTTCACTTTTGTACCCTGAATTAGTTCTGCAAGCAATGAAACTGATCTTTTCTCCTTGCCAGAAAAGTCTGCTGATTTTTGTGAGTGCTCATTAGCACAAGAGGCATTTGTGAAGATAATTGACTGACGCTGATACCGCTGGCTGTCACAACAGTGCCAGCCAGCAGTGTATGTGCATTTTAATAGTCGTATTTTTTTTCTTTCTTAGCCTTCATGGTTTCTAAAAGATACCAGTCTTCCAAAGATATACACTCTTAGCTGAAGCAGAAGCTTTTAAAATCTTTCCTTTGAAAATTGACAGCCAGGCTTACTTTAAAAAAATATTGTATCTCTCTACACAGTACCTTGTATGTACATGTATGCATAAATTAAAAGAACTCATCTGTTAAACCCATGCAACTGTACAGAAATTAAGTAGAAGTAGATCCAAAGTATTTTGATATCAAATGAACATTCAGGTAATAGTGTATTTTTTACCACAGGGTTCCCAGAATTTAAACCGTCATCCTAGAGAAATAATAAGTGAAACAATATACCATTCTCATCATGAGAACCTGCAATGTTTTCATTCATGTTCAGATTTTCTGATTTCCTGTTTGAAATGTTCTCAAAATTAGCAAATTTCTAAAGAAGATCAGGGGCAGTAGATGGATGAAGAAGTATTCTTGAAAATTATAACTTGGCAATGCCGCAACAGTTTGTCTTCTGTCTGATGGTACCATCCAGAGTGGACTTTGAAGTCTCAAAGTGTGGATTTCAGAGGTCAATTGCGTTTGTGTGCTCAAGGTGTCAAGGAATTCAACACGCACATAATGTTTGACAGTTCCTTTTCACTGAGCTCTTCTGACAGTTCACAACATACTGTAGAAACTTATGTTGCTTGGTTGACATAAGCCTTCTCTCCTTTCTAAAGAAAACTTCTAAAACATTTACTTTGTTTAACTATACATTTAATCTGTTCTTTGTGGAGAAGAACATATCTGGGAATTTATGTGTCATTGTAGCAAAAGACAGATTCTCCAAGTGTCTTGTCCCAAATGAATGGTATGTTACAGCTATATGTTTACTTTTCTGTAATCTATATGTATATTAAGCTGTTTAAGGACTCTGTACATCGAATATTCTAAGAATATTCTAAATATCCTAAAGCCTGTTTCAGGTGCCTTTAATGTGTCACATAGGAAATATTACCTTTGAGAAATAAGTTATTTTCTCAAGTTAAGGATGACAGAATGAGCTGAATGAGTGTGACAGAATGAAAATGAGTTGTCTATTTTACCCTACAGTATATGTGTATACACACACACACACACACACACACATTTCTGGCAGCCCAGCTCACTGATAAGATAGGTGGCTCTGAAAGCGCTCTGGGAGAGGACTAAACTTGCTTTTAAATCTACTCCTTGATGTGCTTTTTAGAAACAGGCTCTTGATATCTCAAAATGTAGCGATTATGTCAACATTTTCTGAAAAGTTAGCCATTGAACACAAGTTAAAGTATTTCAAGAAAAGACTCAAAATTATCTTACCGCCTGGATTTCCTCACTTGGTGTTCTGATCAGAGGGAAGTCAGCCATCCTTTAAATGATGAAGGGTGGGTTGTGCTATGATGGTGTACGTTTGGGGACTGAACTCATCCCTTTCTATGCTAATGAATGCAAAGAGAAGATTTGAATGACCCATCAGCATTTTACTGAGCAAACTATCATATAAAATCTTATTTGAGAAAAATGTTCTCATAGAATAGTAAGCTACGTGTAATGCAGAAGAAAAGCATCGGATCCAATAAAAACAAAAAACAACAACATAGGAAAGAGGAAAAAAAGGCCCACTTTGTAGGTTATTATGCGTCCCCTCTTCGGAGATACTGGACTCACATAATGAAATGTAGTGAGTATATGTCTTTAATGATTATTAACTCTCTTTGAAATGTCAAATGTTGGAATAAGAAATAATAAAATTGCAATTATTCAGAGACATACAGTCATTCATTTATCAAATGTTTTCTACAATGGTCAAGCACAATGTTTTAGGCAATAGTAAGAGATAAAACAAGTACCTTTCCTCATAACTGTTACATTTGGAAGATGACATAGAAGTAGAAACAGATATTATTAAATGTGTCAAGTAGTAATAAATGGTATTGGGGAAATAAGTTGATAGCTAATGGTGGGGTTGTTACTTTATGATGATCCATAATGACCTTTCTGAGAAAAGGACATTTGAGTGCAGACTGAAAAAAGTAAGGAATAAGTCATGTGACAATCTGGAGAACAAGGAAACAACAAGTACAGGTGTCCTGGAGAATGTACTTTTAAAATTTTCTAAGTAAGACTAAGCTTAGCTGTATGCAGTGTAGTGCATAATGGGGTAGTATTGCCTTCTTACTTTTTTAAACCAGGTAGTTCAAGTATTGCCTTGTCATTATTGGAAACCATTCTTTTTTTTTTTTTTTAATTTAAGATTTATTTATTTATGCATACAAGAACTGAAGTACAGGCCAGAGTGTGGGGGCAGGCGAGAGGAGTCACCAGAGACAGAGCGGGGAACAGAACAGGCAGATAGACTGAAACACACTGCTGAGGGGAGCAGCAGGCGAGGTAGGAGAGGTCTGCTGAGCCATGCGGGCCACCTCCCTGACTGAGAATCAAACCTGTGCTGCAGTGACTGCCCCTGCCTCAAAGTACAGCCTTTAACCCATGGTGTCATCAGGGAGGTCCCTTAGTGGAAACCATTCTTATGCAAATGTATCTTAGAACAATGAGAATCCAGTGTATGTGAAATCATTTATGTTAGAGAAACATGATGAAGTCTTGTATTATAGCTAATATTGAATGCTAGAACTTTCCCCACTATTTTTTTTAAGTAAGTATGCAGTTATCCACCTCTGTTAAGATTTATTTATTTCATAGAGAGGAATGTATCAGTAATAGAATATCTTCACATTTTTTTAAAAGATTTTTATTTATTTATGCATACAAGCAGTGGGGTACAGGCCAGAGGTGTGGGGGAGCGGTGAGAGGATTCACCACAGAGAGCAGGGAGCAGAACAGGCAGATCAACAGAAGTACACTGCTGAGGGGAGCAGTGGGCACAGCAGGAGAGGTCTGTCGCACCATGTGGGTCCCCCGCCTGGCTGGCAGCAGGGATCGAACTCGTGCTGCAGTGGCTGCGGTTTGCTTCATAGTGCGTTGCTTATCCCACTGCGCCACCAGGGAGGCCCATCTTCACATTTTTTAAAGGAGAAAAAAGAGACTGACAAATTAAGAAGAATCTAATATGAATGAAATACTAATCTATTAGTACACATTGCTGATAAAAGACAAAGAGTCCAGAGAATCTTTAAGAATAAAGTAAACAATGTATCTGAATATATTTTACACAGTGAATATATTCTGGGAAAGACGTATATTTGATGGGACGAAACACTTGTAAAGTCTGTATTTTTCTACAAAAAAAAAAAAAAATCCCAGCTGGTGGTATGTAGTACCATACTCTCTTGTATGAATGCTAGACAGGGGCACTGAGACACAGTACCTATCAAGCATGCCATCAAGAGGATAAACAACTGATATTCTCCAATGTACTAACGTATAAGAATTCTTGGCACATTTAAAGATAGAAGAAGCTAAACTATGATGTTCAGTGGGGTAAGTGTATTGAATGCATTTTCAACCAGTGATACGGTATTTTCAATTTATGATGGGTTTATTGGGACTTAATACAATCATAACGCCAGGAAATTAGACATGTAAAAATTGCACCTTTCCTAACTTAGTAAGGGCAAGAGGATCCAGTAATCCAAGATTTTTTGATTTTTCAAGAGGAACCAGACATCTGGATTAATTTCAACATGAATTAATTTTTAACCCCTGGCAACAGTTACCTAAAGCATACCTGTGGACTGAGTTATACTTCATATTGGTTACAACTCCTGATTTAGAGAAGTCTTAGAGATGAAATTTTTTTTCATATAAATGAAATCCTATAAGAGGACTAAATATACACCCAACTGGGTATATTTTTACTATTTCATAAATAAATATATCTTACATTGGTTTATTGCTGTACCAGTACTTCAGGGCTTCCATGTTCCACTGTGTGTTCGGTAGCTGTTTATAAATACTTTCATGGTGCTCGTAGAAACCATGAACTAATAAAATTGATAGACTTCAATTAGAATATGGTAGAGATGATGTTTATGACATAAATCATTAACGTTTACTTCATCATTTCACAATATTCTGTACAAATGGTTGAAATATAAAAAGCCGTTGTGATCACTTAGTCTTCCAGAACATAGTCTACAAACTATATAATTATCTAGCACTAGCAAAGCAATCTAGAGATGAAAATGATATAATTCCTGTCCTCAACACATAAAACTAGATGAAGTACATGTGCACACATATGGGGAGTATGTATGTGGAAGCTCTATTCTAATAGGGTGATCACCTGAAAGCTTGTTAGAAATGTAGTATTCCAAGTGATACAAGGGGTTGAGCATCACACTATGAAGCATATGTAGCCACTGCAGCAGGCGTTTGATCCCTGGCGAGGTAGTTGACCCACAAGGCAACAGCAGACCTCTCCTGCCTCACCCACTGCTCCCCTCAGCAGTGTATTTCAGTCAGTTTGCCTGTTCTGCTCCCCACTCTGTCTCTGCTGAATCCCCTCACCCTCCCACACCTCTGACCTGTATACCAGCTCTTGGATGCATAAGTAGTAAGTCTTAAAAAAAAAAAAAGAAATGTAGTATTTCAGGGCCCTCCCTGGTGGCACAATGGGTTAAGCAAGGCACCCTGAAGCAAACCGCAGCCACTGCAGCACGAGATTGATCCCTACCGCCAGCCGGTGAGGGGACCCACATGGCGCAGCAGACCTCTCCTGCCTCGCCTGCTGCTCCCCTCAGCAGTGTATTTCAGTTAATCTGTCTGTTCTGTTCCCCACTCTATCTCTGGTGGATCCTCTCACCGCCCCCACACCTCTGATCTGTACCTGAGTGCTTGTATGCATAAATAAATTTTTAAAAAAATCTTTAAAAAAGAAAGAAAGAAAGAAAGAAATGTAGTATTCCAGGACCTACTCTAGACCTCCTGAACCAGAATGTGGTCCTAACATCTCCAGGTAATTTATATGCACAATGAAATTTGTTAAGCCTTGCTAACAACAAAAGTTGTAACAAAAAGTAAATTACTAAAGAAAGAAGTTACAATTACCTGAGGGCCTTAAGAAAATGTCAAAAGAGAAATGAAAGTTAAGAAATGAAAGATGATAAAGACCAAGAAAAAAACCCTTCCTTATGTAGATTCACAAAGCATTAAGGACATCTGATTTTCAGATGCCTTCAACTCCAATTTTTTCCCTTTGATTTTAGCTACCTATGGAAAACCCTTCCATCCACTCTATCCTTCTTCTTAATAGAGTCAGTGCATTGGCCCAGGCAAATTTTAGTTTCCCAAAAGAGATTTGGCCAATTGACTTATTTGCTCTGTTGATAGCATCATTAAATGCTTTTAAATATACTGAATGAATGGTGTCTATCAAGCTTAGAGATACATGAATATATTCTAGAGCTATGAAATGTTTCAGTAATGCTAAACAGGTCTGGTTTAAGTAATGGACTTCAACATGCATTTATCCATACCACTGGCTCTCACATTCTCTCACTCTCTCCTCCCCTGATAATATAGACAATATATATAAACATCATACTAGACTCTACTACATTCTATCTCGAAAAGAACTTTTTGTTCATCTGATTTCAGAGTCCATTAAATAAGTATTGGGGATAGTTTTTTTGCCCATGAAATAAAAATTATTCTTATTCATTATGTATGGAGTATTCTGATATTTTTTATCCTGCTTTATTTCATTTAAAAATACAGATGGGATCTACTAATTACAGATGGAATCTACTAATAGTCACAAGTTACAACTTGCAGATAGTAGTGTGGGATCTACCAGATTGCAAGTTCAAATAAACACAATATCTTATTTTTTATATGAAGCTAGAGATGGACTAAGGAAGTAAGGATGGGGTGGGGGTGACTGAAAGTTGTAAAGTAGTATCAGACCAGAACCAGAGTTATTGGTTTTAAGTCCTCGCGCCATTGAATCACTTGAGATTGTGAAAGGCCTTGTAGAAGTGTGCAATTAGTGCCACACCAACATAAACTACAGTGGAAATCAGAGAAGATAAGTAATAAGGCCAAGATTGCCTGTCAGTGGCAGAGCTAGATTTGAAAACATGTCCTAGAACTGCAAAACCTGTTTTCTTCAGGGCTAACACTCTTCCCCTCCCATTCCCCATTAAGAGGGTGGACAGAATTGGAGACAACCAAACATAACCATAGTGAAGTTTTATTAATTTGGAGGTCAGTCTGATGTATCACATTCCTTCAACTTTGACAATCTCTTGGTTTTATTTTTTCCCACTATATTGAGATATGAAATTACAAAAATTGTGCATATTACCCAGTCTAATATCTATCCTTCTAGAACTTTTATGTGCATTTGTAAACATATCTTTTGTAAACATGTCTACTTATTCCTAAAGTCTTTCTCTTTGTTCCACTTTCCTCCTTCCCTTCTTCATTCCTTCCATCAAAAAAAAAAAATGCATTATAGTATACATATTATTCTGAATTATTACTTTTGCCATAGTTACATATTGAAATTATTTTTCTGGTCAGTATATAACAATTAGTTATTTTAATTGGCTGTAAAATACAGCTGCTATCCAATTTCCTTGAAAATTTCTGTATTGATGAGCATTTATGTTGTTTCTATTTTTGTAAGTACTAGCAGTGCCACAATGACCATCCCTGCACATTCCTTTATGTACAAGTATGTTTTTATGGGATAGATTTTTGAAGTGGAATTGCTGTGTTTTGGCATTTAAAACGGTTTTCTGGAGAGTGACAAACTGCCCTTCATAAAAGGCCAAAATATTTTACAGAATGAATACATCTTGTTGGGAGGAATCACAGGAGAGTTTATTTGATGTAGACCTTGAGGGATAAGCAGAATTTCTATAGGATTTCCAGAGTTGTGGAAGGGAAAGGCAGAAGCAGGAAAAGCATGAGGCAGTGAAATCTGTAGCTGATCTTACAAGAGAAGTAAGACAGCTGACTGGGGAAAAGTGTAGGGAGCGAGAGAGGGAGATGAAGCTGGAAAGTTTAGTAAGTCTAAACTTACTCTTCAGGCTATAAGAAAACAATAAAGTTTTTTGTTATAGTTGTTACCATAATTAGGTCATACCTACCTTTATCCAGAAGGCACAAGAATAACATGGGCATTAGTCACTTCTTTGCTGGCTGCAAACTTCATATTTGTTTTGAAATCCTTCACTTTTTATTCTATTTTAAAATCATGTTAGCTATCCAAAACAAAACTCAGGATTCAAAAAATTACCTAGAAAGTATAGGGCCAAGATGTGATTTGGCATCAGTTTAAGTTAAAACAACTTCACTTTCTTTGTTATACTACAAGTTTCTAAAGATTAGGAATTCTCCTCTGGTTATTTATTTATGAAGGAGAATTCTTGAATAATGCCTTATCATTCTTACTATATTTAGGAGCAAATTAATAGACTTTAAATACAGTAGGGTGCACTGGATTGGAGCAAATCACTGGATTGTAGAAATCACACAACTCTTAGGTGAGAAAGAAAGGGGAGGTCTGTATCTAGAGGTTAGTGTCCCCTCTACACAAGTCCTCTGGTATTCACTAAGCAGCAGACACACTCATACCCTTCAGTGATTTCTCTGCTATAAAGTCTTACAAGCACTAACTGTCTTTCTCCAAACACCTCAAAAAATAAAGGGGAACATAGCTCATATCTGGGAGCATAGCTCATCTCAAATAGCTGTGATAATTGGGGGACATCCTAAGGACAGCTTCTTTAAGTTGCACTTGACTAGAGTTACAATCTCTTGCCTAAGTGAACTTGTGTTGTAAACAAAGATAAGGTAGGGCTAGACTGCTCATAATAGTCATGAGAGTGGGGGGGTGGGGGAAGAGAGGGGAGGATTAGACTTTTTTGCAATGACTTGACACCCACAGAGAGCATAACTACATTTCTACTTGATTATATAGTTATTTATAGGACAGAGCACAATCTTATATTAGCTAGGATACTTCTTGTGTGCAGATTAGATGTAGGATTCATCTTTGTATCTCCCAAACAACTTGACACTATGTCTCTAGTATATAGGAGAAACCCAGTAAATATTTGTTGAATGGCTGATTGAGTGATTAAGCTAATGAATAGAATCAAACCTACATTGTTGTTCTCATCTATTCCATCAATCTTTATGCTAACATGTTCATCTCCTCTTTAGGATAATTACCGGCTTGGGAAATGGGAGAGTATGAGAAATGACTAAGTGATAGGTACAGTGTTCAAAGAAATGGACTTTCCTGTTCTATTGTTGCTGCTGTTGTTTTGGTTTCACAAGCATACTGCACCTTACTGAGATGAGTGTCAGGGTATTTACCTCTAATGTTTTGTAAAACAATGTACCTGATACTGCACTCACCGTTTATGTAAATATATGCATGCAGATTTAGAAAAATATAACTTCATTAAATTAAATCTATTTTATCACAATCAAATGATTGAGGTAATAAAGGGGCAAAGAAAGATAATGCTTGAATTTTAATGGCCAAAACCTGTGAGTGGAGCATTATCTTGCTGCTGCTGTTGTAAGGACCAGTAATTGCAGCAGTCTAGACATAGGAACAGATGCAAAGTAGAGCTTTATTATATCAGACATTTGCCCTACTACGATACAGTCTAATTGCCCAGAAAATATATTTCTACATGAATTATTCTTAATTTGATTTGAAATAGGCCAACTGTTGTATTTTACGGAACTTTATCAAATGATAACATGGAACATTAAATTTAAGAATAGTTTCTCTTCAGTGCTAGTGCTTTTGAGAAAGCAAAGAAAATCCTCAAAAATTGAAATTCTTTAAACTTTTCAAATATGTGGAATATTTGCTTGGTAACAGAATTGTGGTCATCATTTTCACCTGCCTGACTTTTTAAGTTTACAAAGTTCTGATTTCAGGTAATCATTGTTGTTCTATCTGAATGTCTTCTTTAAAGAGGAAATCATGTTCCCTTATTGAACCTCATATTCACTGAAAGCAGAATTTGTTTAAAATATATACGGTGACTGTCTTTAGATTCATTACTTACTCTAAAAGTGGTTCATAAAGTTAGATCTTTTCTCATTTCAATTCTAAGGGAGTTTTTTTAACTTTGCTAAGCATTAAATGTGAATGGTTTTTCTGAAGGAAATGTGACCCGTATAACCAGTTCTCTTTCGCTAATTTTTTAAGGTCCATTAGAAGTGAGTAATTCTGTGTGTCTGTAACTTTATGCCAGTTACATAGTAAGAAATTCAATTCAATTTTTTTTTTTTTGCCGCTAGTGAATTTTAAAAGTCTTAAACATGCCTAAACAACTCAAGGGATTTAAAGAAAATTAGAATAGTAACTAGTTTTCCCCCTCCCTAAAAAAATAGCGCACAGTACTAAAATTATTTAAATTGACTGAGCCTTTTAGGCAAGTAAACACATTTTAACTAGGTTTTTTTCCCAATCCCTCCTTTCATGCCAACTATAGAAATTAGCCTTCACTCTTCCTTCACTTACACATGGATACACACACTTGCATGGACACAAGAAAAATTTCTTTTCTCCTGTCAGCATTCCTCCTCAACAATGGTTAGATTAGTGGCATGAAGGCGGCCGCAGAGAAAGGACATTCAGGCCAGAAGGCTCCCCACAGGCACAGCTGGTAGGGGTTAATGGCGGCTGAACCTCCCAGCCAGGGCCTTTTCTCTATTGTGTGTTCAACTCCTGGGAAGGAGGGAGACTTGTGACAGCCTCTGGGGTGCAGCGGATCAGAGGTATAGCAACTGGGTCACAGAAGCAGTGTGCAAGGGGAAGGACAGTTTAGAACTGCAGAGAAAATGAACTCTGAAATACAAATGGCCATGTCTCTATACACACACAACTGCTGCGGGAAAATGCAAAGCATTGTTTGTAACACGGCTTATAGCCTTTTAATTCATATCGTATCCATACAGGAACAATTGGGCAGAGATGTTGAATTATTCATATTGGAAAGTAGTCGAAATTTGAGTCAAAACCACATATGTATAGCTAATGTATGTTATTAAAGTTTGTGTGTTAATGTCTGGGAGTTCTATGTTCCACATGGTATAAGGACTCAAGCGCTCAGACACAATGGTGGTGGTGGGGTGGAAAAGGGAGTCTTTGGATAAATAGCAGGTTGAAATTTGAGAGAGTGATTAATACATGTGCATTTCCAGATAGAATAGGTGGGCCTGAACACATACCATGGAATGGGCAGTGGCATGCAAAGAGATCTGGGCTTCTAATTTATCTTTTGAATTAAGAATAAGGCAAAGCAATAACAATGGCAACACTGAAACAATCCTTGACATTTGATCTCTAATAGATTTTTATATTTAACTAGATAAATGAAGCCTTCCGACAGAACATGTCTTTTACAGAGAGGCTGAATTTCTTGGAGATGGAAGATTTTCAACTCTGGGAAACACTTACCTGTTAGAGCTGTGGAGGGGAGCTTTTGTCACAAAGCACAATCATGTGGCACAGGGCCTGGTGAACTAAGGGTCTACCATAAATATTTGTTAAATAAACGAGGACCCCACAGCCACTGAAATTAACTCTGCTGTTCATTTTCGCTTGAGAGTCTACTTGTTTGTAAATAAGAATGAGAATTCTTATCAGAATCAGGACCAAGGAGGATGTTTTTTATGTTGGTGAAGTAAATGTAGTTCTTTACAAAATAGCTGAACATCTCTACCCAAGGATGTTGAAACAATTCACTTCCAAATTAACATTGGCCTAATTTCTTTTTCAATAAACCTGGCCTTAAGAGCTGTGTAATTGGAGACCTTTTTTTTTTTTTTTTTGGCCACATCCAGAGGGCTGAACTAGAGGCATCCTTATTCTAATGCTTTTGGCTTGCTTTATCTAATTTGAAATTTTAATGCCACTTGAGGAAAATTTACCCTCTACTTGAGTTTGTTTTGACTTATTGTACTCTGGGAAAAGGAAGCAGGGGGCTGGAAAACTGATTAGGGCCCTCAGATTTTACCTGCAGCATCAACACTTAATACTTCCTCCCTTGAGTCACAATAGTTTTTTTTGGAAACAACACAGCCCAATGAGCTCATTCAAGTTGGTCTCTTTAGATTGTAACAGGGGAGGGATAGCAAATCAGTCAAAGCCCCACTTGGAGGCAAATTGAAGAGGGTTCTGCTTTGCTGAACCTTGATATGTCTTCTGGGAAGGGATTGACATTCAGAGTGCACAAACCTCCTAGGGTGTCCTAGTCGTAAATGAACAACAGAGTGACCACCTATTACAAGCATCATCCTGAATGCCTGCAACCTGTTAGTGTGTTTGTACTCATGTGCTAATTTGGGGGTAGTGGGAGATCAGCTAGCAGCCTAAAAGAACACAACCACTTTAATGTTCCTTAGGGGAGACAATATTACCGGCCAGTGTTACTTTCCAAAAGTAACAGGTATAAAATACTAGCCATTATTTGATGCACAAGTATTCATTTTATTCCTATCATTTCATTATAAACATCGAGAGTTACCCTAACATGATTTTCTAAATTTACAAAAGTGAAAATACAAAAGCTCTTCTAGTGTACACAGTAAGAGAGAGGGAAGACTGAGAATACATCCCTGAAAGAGCTAGTCCCTCTGTAGAAAGAACTTCCTTTTCTTTCTTTCCATCTTTATTTTAGGTTGAGGGGTGTGGCAAACAAAAAGAAACAGCAAAAAGAAACAGCAGATGGTACGTTTCTATTATCTAGCTACTCAGGAACCTAAGAATTAAGGTCTATTCTCCACTTTTTACATGTCTAGGCCATTGGACTCAAAGCTAAAAAGGGCATGTGTGTATGTGTGTGTTTGTGTATACACTTAACGTTTGTTTTTAATCTGAAAGAGGGAAAACGAGACAGCTAGACAAGAGACTTTTCTCTCCTGCTAAATTTCAACTCACATTGCATTTTTATGACTGTATTATTATAAATCCCAGAAAATAAGGCTCACACAATTTTCTCGTAGCAGAGCTTGCAGGTGCTGGTGTAATAAGATACATTTGCATTCCCTGTTTTTGTGAATAAAAGAGAAGGTGAGACTAGGGGAGTCTGTTGACCTTATTGTCCTCTTATGAGTATCACGCATACAAAGATTCAAAGAAATATTAAATTCAGAATGCAAAGAATTGATTCAAATGACAGCCATGCACATTGTGAAGGTTTTGTATTTAATAAACTCCTGATCTCCCTGGGGTGAAGCAATTGATTCAAATAGTTTGTTGTCACATTTTTGTAAATGTAGGTGATTCCATTTTCAAAAACAAATTTAACAGAAGATGCTGTTTACAAATTCACAGTGCTGTTTTTAAACCACTCACTCCAAGATCTTGTGATACAACCACACAGGACGTGCTAGGGAAAGGGTTAAGCTTTTCTGACTTTCAGATACAATGAAATTATGACAGGAAGAAAATTGTGCCATTTTAGCATGAAAATGCTTGTACAAATACTGTCGTTCCTTCCTTCTTACTTTCTTTATAATGCCTCAGCGATAGCTAAGATGACAGACATTTGACAGGTATCTGTAAGCATACGGCCCAGGCAGCTCATTAAAGTTTTTCTTTCTATGCATCAGCTTTCACAAAGGCAAAAACCCATTAGCATTGACTATTTTGCAGATTAGAAGAATTAAGGGCTTCAAACGTTGGCTTATACCAAGCAATGTCATTTGTGAAGTGATGTTTGCTTTATTATTTCCCTTTCTCTCCCTCTGAAACCAGACTGACATGACTTTAGCTCAACGTAGGGCGTAATGTGCAAACCAAAGGACTGGCTCATCGATGAAAAGAAACACATTCCCTTTTATACATGACTGGAATGGCAAAAAGGGGAGACTTTACATGTACTATTTAGGCTCATTAGAGGACTGATTATGATAGTTCTCTGGTGTAATCTTTAATCGACTTTGACACTAGATTTGCCCCGTTACAAATCCTGTCATGCAAATTAAGTCATTTGTGTTGTTTGATATGGAAAGATCTGCTATGAAATGAAAGATTAGCTCGCAGATGAGGCACAGGAGACCGCTGCCCTCGTGCACTGTGCAACTGATTACAGGGATGAGAGCGTCCATTTCTACACTGCTGTTAACATTTAGGAAAGGAGATTAAATTAACGTGTCTTTAGGTCTTCCTGCATCAAGATATTCAAAATAGATGTTCATGTTTTCACAGCTATTATTCTTGGACTCTACCAAACAGGTGCTCTGAAGGCAGTGCCATAATGTCCAGTTATTTTAACCTATTTTCCAGCGGGTAGAATTGTATATGTGTACGCTCATGGATGAAATTCCTCTTCTATACAGGTGTTCAGTCTTGACTGACTAATGGGCAACCTGACAAACCAGATGGGAGCTTCATTTGCCCCAATAATCCATAACTTAACGCTGACCTTCGACTCTCATCCCACCTTCCATTTTAACTGTCAGATGACCACACTCAGGTGTTTGACCTAAAAGATGGTAAAATAGAAAAGGTAGTAGCTTGTAAGACTTAAGGAAAGTTTTCTCAAAAGACATCATGAAAAACTAAATCATGAATGAAACAATATGAATAGTTTCTTCTCCATTCAAAATCTTAATTCCCAGTCTTTCCACATCTCTTACTTCTAAAGATGCAGCCGTCTGCCTTTCATTCCTACCATGCCACTGAAACCCCCATACAAGACTATAAAGATTCCTTGTGGCTAAATCTAAAGAAGAATTTAGTGATAACATGATTATTAATGCTAGATTAATGACTTCAGAAACTAGACTCTTGTGACTCCTGTGCTTTCTGTAGTCTGGCTTAGTTTTGCTAGGTATCTCTGGCCCTGAGAGATGGGGGAGAAAAACTGCATTAATTAAAACTGCTTCATCCTACAAACACATTATAGAATATATTGGTTTGGGTTCTTTTTTCCTTCAAAAATCTCTCCTAACTTACAACAAGAATTTGGTGTGAATTTCACCATAGTCAGACTAAATCTGGTCAGGCCAAATCATGGCTGGACATCAATATGTCTGTCTAGCAAAGAATGTATTATAGTGAGTTGAAAGTAAGCATTAAGAACAGTTGACAGGAAGAAATTTATAAGGAGCGTAATCCCAAGGGCACAGAGAAGCTTTACAAATAGTTTGATTTGAGGTACATGTGATCCTTAGCATCTCTGTATTCAGAGACTGAACGTAAATGTTGAACTAATTACTTCCTCCAATGATCCGTCAACCAAAACTGATGAGAAAGCTTGTTCTTTGTAAAACTACTTTAGATGTTTCAGAAGAGTACAAGCTGATAGCTTGTGATTGTCTTTATGGGGAATTACATTAGGTAAAACTAGATTGGGGGTAGAAAAGCAGCTATACAAATGAAAATTTTTGAAAAACATATTTTAAAGGATTAACTGTATTGAGCATTTATTTGGTTGTATTTTTTTTTTTAGCCATATATTTAAAGCAGGAATTCAAAGTTACAAAGTTATATATACTTTTGTTCATTGGAAAAAAATTTTTGAATTGACACAATCAAGAGGGCCAAACCAAATATAATCTTGTTGTTCTACCTTTACTATTCCTTATTTATCATCCATGGCTTGCATCCTATCACTTTTCACAAATAATTTGTTAAAAAAAGTGACAAAATATGATTATAGACTTGCCATTAAATGAAAGGTCAAATGTAATACAGCAGTCAGCTGGCTGGAAAATATGTAGGTGCTCTGCATTTCAGGCACCGGATAAATATTCTGTGTAATTCAGGGGCTGTCACGGAAGGTACCTTTGATTGAATACTAACGTAAATAGTCATTTAAAATCCCTTTAAATGATCATAACACAAGTTAGAGTGGCCTCCAGCAGCTTCATCCGTGTATCTTCTTTTGGAACATTTTTAATAGGCATGCTTTGTCTTTTGAATGAGTCACACACCTCTGTTTTGATTAATTTTGATCAAATTTGGAGATTTCATTTCTCTTCGAGCTAGGTAGAGTTTTAGCCATTTGGGTATCAGTGAAAGGAATTTTAATGAATGAATAGCATGTAGGTTTTCCTTGGCAATCTCCGGGGGTAAATCAGTCTATAGTAGAATTTAACTAAAGATTTTTAAAAGTTATCACAATTTCCCATAATTTCCTTACCAAGGTATAAGAAGATGTAGGGGATTTCATTCTCCTTGATAGTCATGAAAGACTTAATGAGAATCTGTGCAAAATCAAAAAAGCATGGATGAAGGGATCCTTAAAAATGGATGAAGGAAGAAAAATAAGAGTTTTGTATGATAAAAGTTGAAAAATGTCAGTAAGAATGAATTAAATATTGTTCCTTTTCTTACTATTACACTGACATTTATGTGACTGAGAGTTCCTACAGTTTATGTATAGTGTTTCATTCATAGATATAACCTTGTTATTAATGTAGTACTATCAATTTAATTTTATAGCACAGTGAGCTAGATTATTGCTATTCCTCAGCCATCCACTTGGCTTGGGGATGGAGGCAGGCACATATGTTTTTTGCAGGCCACTGTCTGGTACTTTCAGACTAGGGGTAGTGGTTGGAAAACTGGGAGGCTTGTTAGACCACATTGTTCTGGGCCTCACCTGCAAACTTTCTCCTTCAGTTGTAGAAAGTGAGATTTTATATTTCTTCTAAGTTAGTTGATGCTGATAATACTGGTTCTGGGATTATACTTTGAGGACCTTGAAATAGAGTATCAGAGAGATACTTGAGGGTATGAGATTCTTCATTTTGAAAAATCTCTGAATACTAGGGAGAGACAGGAAATAAATTGCCAACCAACTTCATTTTCATTCAATGTTCCATCTTTCTCTCCATCTTAATTAGGCAATATCCAATTTTAGTTCTCAGAATATATTTTTAAATTTTTATTGAAATTCAAATATATTTTCCCATAGAAGAAGAATACAATATCTAGGATATAATAATTACATTAGTAAGCATTTTAGCCTGTGTTTCTGTGTTTTGTTCTTAGGCTAACCCAAAGAAAATATTTAACACAATGTTTTTGATTCATAAAATTGCACAGGGATTATGATTAAGAAATTTTAATTTAAACTCCATCATTTAATTTAATATCCATCATTCTGTGGCAAAATATATTTTCAATTTTGTTGGATACCATAATAACTGATGACTAGAGTGAATCTCTGGATAATGTGAACAAAGGAAATAAATCATAGGCTTAGTATGGGGCAGTGGTGGGTTATGGGAGAAAGCCCAAAATCTTTTATATTAGGAATTTTAATACTAGTTACAATCCTTTCAGCTACTTTTAAAAGGCTCGCACTGTGTGCCAGGCACTGTGTTAGGGCCTGGGGATTAGGAGACAGTGAGATAAAATTCCTACTTTCAGGGGACTAGCATCTTATTTGCTCTCTGTATGTTAACTAAGCAGGTTAAGGAAGAACTTAACCTTGTGGAAGTGCAGAAGCTATGGTGGTCCTAGACTTACTAGTAGTTGAGTAATCTAAGGTCAGTCACTAAACCTCCTTGAGCCTTATATACTCCACTGACTGACGATCATGTTGTTTTTCCCCCAACTTTAGATCATGTCCTATCATACCATAATTTTATTAACTTTTCACAAAATTAATTTTATTTAAGAATATATACATTATCCCCATTTTACAGCTACAGTTACATACCAGCTCTAATTTTACCATCCCTTTTAAAGGCCTTGAATATATACATACCTTGTCTCAATAATTTCATATCTTAGAATTTAACTGGTAGAAGTCCTCAAGGATGTGATTCTAAAACTTGAATATTATGATACAATTTAGGAATAGCCTATTGTTCAATAATAGAACATTAGTTAAATTTTCATATAATATTCCATGATGTTTGAGACAGCCATTAAAGTGATCATGGAACTAGATTTTTTCTTAAATATTTATTTATTTATTTATGATTACAAGAACTGGAATTTAGGCCAGAAGTGTGGGGAGATCTGAGGATTCATCAGAGACAGAGTAGGGAGCAGAACAGGCAGATCTTCTGAGATACACTGTGGAGGGGAGCAGTGGGCAAGACAGGAGAGGTCTGCTGTGCCACGTGGGTCAGCTCCCTGAACAGGGATCAGTGGCTGCCAGTAGCTTCATAGTGCTGAGATTTGTGCCACCGGGGAGGCTAGAACTGGATTTTACGGTTACCACAATCCCCAAATAGTTATATTGAGTGATTTGCAAAGACCTTCAAACCATCTCTCTCCTTACCTAAGCTGCAATTTTTCTCAAGGCCTGGTAGATCCTCATTGTCAGGGTATTGGCACTGGCCTGAAGATATCCTACTGAAATTTTCCTGATCAAAAGCCTTACCTTGGAAGATTTTCTTTAGAAGTTCTAGGCCACTAATCTCTTACCAGGATTGGAGCAACTTGCCCTGTTTCTTCCATGTGTTCATGAGTATACTGTAAAGAGAAGAGCTTTCATTTTGCTCTCAACTGGTCAGCCCAGACCTGTAGTTCTGGCCTATGGCCTAGTGGAAGTATTTTCTAATACATTTAATCAATCATTGACTTAGAGTGAAATACCAAAGCTAAACTACAACACTGATTCCTTATTAATTAATTAAACAAAATCTCCTTAAAGATTATTGTGGGCATGACATAGAATATTTGATAGTCTAAAATTTATATTTTAAATGTATTATAGTGTTCTTGTGAGGCATTCATGAGAGAAGGAAAGTACCTGTACTGGAGTCATCAATACAAGAAGTTGCATTTAAAAGAAGTTGAATTGCAAGGTAAAAGGTGAATTCAAAAAAGAGTATGGGAAAAAACATTCCTCTGTTTGGGGGAAATGACAAAAGGAAAAGTATGTTATAAAGAGGCATGTGCAAGTACCTTTAGGATTGGGGACTGGATTAGAACTAAGTTTGTAAAGAGGTGTGATGATGAAGCATGGAAACATAACAGATGATGGAGCTAAGGAATTTGTGAAGGGTGGAATATTATGTTAAACCTAGTAATCTGGGATGGATAGTCTTACAATAGAAGGCAAAAGAGAGAGAAGTGAAGATTAGGAGAAATTTCAAATATGCAGCATTGAGATGTTAAACACCTAAATTATGATGGGTCACAAACTGTCCAATAACTTAGTCGCTTAAGAACAACAATTTGCTATCATTTCTTCCAGTGAAGAGGTAGACCACTATCAGCTTGGCTGTTCTCTCTTGGGGTTGCTCAGAGAGTTACAGACAGAGGTTGACCACTGCTACCATGCTCTAAAGACTTGACCTTGCTGAACATTTAGGGTGCTCCTTGATGCAGCTGTCATTTGGGAACTCAGCTTCCCAGCTTATTTGGAGCACCTTTACATGGCCTCTCCAAATGCCTCGGGCTTCTCACCGAGTGGCAGCTATGCTCAGAAAGCTACCAGGCTGATGGACTGGCTTTGAAAGCTCCAAAATGACACTTCTGTTGAAGTCTGCCCAGATTCAAGGAGAGAGAAATTAGACCTCACCTCTCCACTGAGGACTGCCAAAGAATTTGTAGCCAAATACAGTTTGCCACAGTGACTATGAAAATGGAACATAGATACTACCAGGAAGTAACTTGTCCATCAATTATAGGAGAGGTGCTACATGGAAGCTTATGGTTAAAAGCTTACAAGAGTGTTTAGACAGCCTGATGATGATCCGGAAGAGATGCTCTCTTATCACTTGTTCTTATCTTAGCTCAGTAGCTGCTCAATGTGGTCTTGTAAGTAGAGCTTATTTGCCTCTACCCACTCTTGTTTACCCTAAATGCAAAGACTGCAACTAAATTACTCAATTTGGATCTTAACATGTAACAGGCATTCAAAATATACTAGTTGAAAAAATGCACAAATGAGTCACTATCAGGACTAACTAAAGCAGGACAAAAAGCTGAATTGAGGGGAAAAGATAATCTTTGGTGTTAGTTATATTAGTTATATTCAAATTTAAGAGGCCAGTAATATATAGAAATTGCTGGCTATTTCTGAAAATATGAAGCTGATGTTCAGGAAAGTCTAAGATCTGTAAGTCACTGGTATACAAAACTGATAATTGTCAGGCTATATGAGCTCTCCAAGGGAGAGTTGTAGAAGAAGATGGAGGAATAGAGTCTTAGCTAAGAGGTTTTTTTTAAAAAATATTTTATTTTATTTAGATAAGAACTGGGGTATAGGTCAGAGGTAAGGGGGGTGAGAGGATTCATCAGACACAGAGTGGGGAACAGAACAGACAGATCAACTGAAATACACTGCCTTGGGGAGCAGCAGGTGAGGCAAGAGAGATCTTTTACACCATATGGGTCCCCTCCCTGGCCTGGGATCAAACTCTTGCTGCAGTGGCTATGGATGCTTCGTAGTGCAGTGCTTAATTAACCCTTTGCACCACCAGGGGGGCCCAAACTCAGAGTCTTTAATCCAGTTATAAGAGGATGCATAGGCTGGCAGAGAATGTGGATGATGAATTCTTTCCTCCAAAGGTGAGGAAAGTCTCATGAGTAAGATGAGATTTGTGAAAAGCTAATATTCATTACGTTTGATTTTGGAATCTTGGTGTTTCCTCTTCCCCAAATATTCACACGCTTAAATGTAGGAACACAGGAAAATCTCCCAAAGGAATCATTCAGATGAATCAAAAACTATATATGCAAAGAATTTCCTTACGGAAATACCTATAACAAATAAAGTCATATTCTTCAGAGATGTCAACAAAGATAAAGAGTACGACAGGAAAGGTCAAGTCCTGCTTTCCTCTATATCCAGTTGATCTACACACATGTATTAAGACTATTCCAGGACATGTCATTAGTGTAATAATCTCACTTAGTGTCAGACTCCAGACAGGATTTTAAAATGTAACACAGTTATCACTGTGGGTTTAGTTTTAGGTACACTCCACTCTTCAGAGATCTAGGAGTAATTAATAAAGATTCCAACCAATCCGTAACTGGAAAAATCCAAAGCTTGCACTGGAATTTCTGTTAACTCCTGTGATTTGCATCCCCTGATGCAAATTAGCTTTTCTAATGAAAAGCTGCAATTTTACCCCATGTTTTTCTTGGTGAAAACTTAGTCCTTCAACAGTTGATTATAATAGCAAAATGACTCTCAGACTTCATTTTGAGAAAGTTAGTAAATACCATAAATTGTTCAGTCATCTTATAAAGGTCCAGTTGTTTCCATGAAATCTTCTTCCGCTCCTGACTTACACAGAATTTTGGGAGTGCCTTTTTATCTTGCTACCAGTTCATAGGAAATTCTACTGTGATAGATTTGAACTTGGGTCAGAATATGGTCACTAGTTTGATATACTTGGGCTCTACCAGCCCAAGTTATCAGAAGCGGATATGAGTTTTGATGAGGACTGGATACTTCGGCATATCCTCTGTAGTATTAAGGAGCTTAATGAGGGAAAAAATCCTAAATCTCTCTAACTTTGTTTTGACCTATGTATTTTCAAAAATACTTATTCAATAATAAAATGCTATAAAAACCCTCTCCAGGAATAAACTAATCTCCAGGAATAAACTAATTCTCTGATCCAGAATTTTAGATTCATAGGAAAGATACTACACTACCAAGAGCAACATATAGAGTCATTTACCAAATTATAGTAATGAATAAATAGAGCATGAAATATTATGAAGAATATATATCTCTTAATCACTCAGAACTTTCTGGAACACTTAAGGACCATTTTAGTAAAACCAGAAGGTTTCCAAAAGTTATCCTACCAAAAATAGGTTAGTGTTTTTGAAACTCCACTGTTCACTTAACCTTAAATGTGTTGGAACAATGTCTCAAAGCTACTTTGGAACAAATATGCCCAGATACTTATCTATAAAGACAAAGTACATGTTTGGACAATTAACATATTCCATGTTGCTATAGTAGAATAGGCAAAACAGTGTTATGTATGAGTCAAATTTTCTCTGTACTCAATATAAAATCTAAGAGGAAAGAGTTGATATATAGTTTAAATTTTATTTTAGTGTAATATTGATGATGATGATGGTGATGATGGGGATTATGATAGTATAACGGTAAGTTCACATTGCAAAAGATTTACACATTACACATAGCATATTGCAGGTGGAACAGTATTTGTTGTTGTATAGACAAAAATTGTGTGTGTGTGTGAGAGAGAGCGAGAGAGAGAGAAAGAGAGAGAACGAAAGAGAGAGAGAGAGAGAGAGAGACAGAGAGGATGCACCACCAGAAACAGACGGGGGACCAGAACTGAAATACACTGCTGAGGGAAGCAGTGGGCAAGACTGGAGAGGTCTGTTGTGCCATGGGGGTCAGCTCCCTGGCTAGGATTCAGTGACTGTGGATAGCTTTACAGTGCTGCGACTTAACCCCTTGCACCACCAGGAAGGCCCTGCCAAAAACTTATATTTGAAAGAATAAACCATAGAGGTGATTTAGTCTGATTGGCATTCAACAAACTGCATATTGCCATACTTAGGGCAAACTAAGCCTTAGAATATGTTGCTTTTTAAAAAAACATTTGGGAAATATATGCAATTTTTAAAGTTTGATTAAATTTATATAGGTAACTTTGGTCAAATTTTAGCTTAATGGCGCCTCCCTGGTGGTGCAGTGGGTTAAGCAACACACTATGAAGCAAACCGCAGCCACTACAGCAAGAGTTCGATCCCTGCTGCCGGCCAGGGAGGGGACCCACATGGCGCAGCAGACCTCTCCTGCTGTGCCCGCTGCTCCCCTCAGCAGTGTACTTCTGTTGATCAGCCTGTTCTGCTCCCCGCTCTGTCTGTGGTGACTCCTCTCACCACCCCCCCACACCTCTGGCCTGTACCCCAGTGCTTGTATGCATAAATAAATAAATCTTTAAAAAAAAAACAAAAACAAATTTTAGCTTAATGAACAAAATCAGTGCATTTATGCATAGAAAGATTAAAAAACTACCAAGAATTGATTAAATGAATACCATAAATATTAAGCACAGTCAAAACTCTAAAATACTGTCGGTAAACATTGAATGGTTCCCATCATGCTCTGTGTGTATGCTAAGTTCTCTTCACTGACATTATTTCATTCAGTTTCTATAACAGTCCTTTGGTGTAGAAACTGTTACTTCCTTCTCAGGTGAGAAAACTGAGTCTTAGAGTCTTGCCTCTGACTACACAACTGAAGTTGTTATTTGAACCCCAAATCTGCCTGGTACCAAGACTCGTAATCTTAAATCACTGGTCTCTGCAATGAGCATGAAATAAACACTAACAGATAGAAATCACTGAGACAGGAACTTGTAATCGTGTGTCATTTTTATTTGCTCAAGGATGTAGACATCATAAAGTGTAATTGAATCATTTTTCATAAAGAAATAAGGATAATCTAAAGAAAATTAGGCACATAGTATGCCCCATTTGTCTCGCAAAATAAGCCTTCATGGGTACTGAATGGAGACAAATCCTCACTTAAAGAGTTGTGCCTACTAACAATTTCCAAATGCACCATATTATAGAAACTGGAGTTTATATAAATGTAGCACACTGAGTTCCTATTTTCCATGTTTTGTTACTTAGTGCATATAGTTATAAGCAGGTAACTTTAAAAGGCACACTTAGTGAAAAATGCAGGCTAGCGACTGAAAAATGCAGGCTAGCAATACAGTAGCTGCTATGCCTTTCAGGTGAATACATTTTTTTTTTTTAAAAAGGACATGTAGGTTTTTGAAATGGCCCTCTCTTCTCATATTGGCACATCATTATATACTTTATACTTATAAGTCATATTGCTCCTTTCTCCCTCAGAATCTGCATCAAATCTGAATTCTCTGTCATCCCTTCCAGTGCTGGGACCCTGGTTCTCCAGATAAGAGGTAGGTAGCGAAACAGGATTATGGGAGATAACCATCTTCCACCAGTCTCCTTCAAATCTCCCCTATCAATCTATCCCTCCCCTGGAAAGAATGATATCAAGAAAATAGGAAAAGAAATGAAAGCACTTTTCATCCATAGCATACAAAGAAATGCATCCAGAATGCTAAAATTATCAAAAGGACACCCATTTGTTTGTATCTACAAATAAAATAATATGAAAAGAATGAAGGACCATAATCATGATATGCCCCTTTTATAAAATATGGCTTGTCTTATCTTTGTCTCCTTTATCAGGGCATCCTCTGCTTTGTGACTTGGTGGTGATGTATCAAGAAAGGCAGACAGGAAGGCTTTTCAAATGGGGTGACTCACCCCTAAGAAGCATTCACCTTACTGCTCTCAGCCTCCCCTTAGCAATGGAACCAAGTTGCTTGTGCCTCTGGGTTCCAACCATTCCTTATCCACAGATTTGCACATTTGGTGGCCGATTCTCTCTAACCCTTCACACTCCCCCAGTGAATTCAGTTATAGGTTCCTCCCTAAGACTGAGCCAAAAGTTCCTTGATTGGTAAGACTGATTAATCTTTGGAGATAAAGTCCCATTAAATTTGGAACCCCAGTCCTATAGGCAAGCTTTAAGCTTTGCTGCTGAGTCTCCAAGGAAACCAATGCTATTTGTGACTCTGTTTAGAGCTCAAGAAGTAATTCTTACCTGCCTCAGCAAGACTGACAGTGTCATGACAGCTTCAAGAGGCTGTCGTTTCCACAACGAGAGATTCTGTAAATCGATTATTAATGAAGCACTGCCATATTTTAAGTGACTCTGTTCTTTGAGAGAGCGTGTTTATATTTAATTATTGAAATGTGAACTGTGCAATGCCACAGTAGCACAAAAGTCAGCTATTATCCCCCCAAAATGGTTCAAAAATCAATCTTCATTCCAAAACCCATAATAAAAAAATAAAAAATAGCAATTTATTGAGAAAAACTAAAGACATCCTGTGTCAGAAAAGCTATCATTAGTTGTGCTAAAACTAATATGTACATATTTTTAAAGAGAAATGTGCGTAATTATGCAAAAGAATTTTAAGTACTTAGTGAATGGAGGAACCACTGAATTGTCACTATCATTGGTAGTTTGACACTTGCCCTGTTTCTGCCTGTCACACCAACCGTGGAGGCAGCTGTTATTAGAGATGTGTGTGAATAGTAAAAAAAGAAGAAAAAGTCCCTGGGTTACCATGCATCCGTCCTTTCTTGAAGGTGATCAGTTTGTACCAACCAAGTTTTCACCTGTCTGGCCTCAAGAATTTTGTCTACAGAACTGCTCCTGAAATTCTATGATGATGAGTGGGCAACCATAGAGGGTGGGGTAACAAGAAAATCTTCCCACTTGACAGTGGTACCTCCGAATTTCTGTAGAAACGGGACTAAGACAGCAATCTGAATGGAAGATGAGTGGAGAACTTCAAGTAGCAGTCACACACCATTTTGCAGAAAAGTAAAAAAATGCCAGTTGTCTTTATCAAGGAATGGACTAATGGCAATGCTGAGGTTAAAACCCTCCCCGTCCCAACCCACCTCCTAAACTGTGCACCGTCGCTTGACATTTGCTTCCTATGTTTTAGGAGAATGGAAGGGCCACTGAACCAATGTGTGATGTAATCAGATCTGTGTTTTGGAAAAATGACTGTGAATGATCAGGGGATGTAGCCTGCTCGCCAAGGAAGAGAGGATAGTCGCTTAGACTCAGTTCTAGTGGTGGCAGGAAGGCAAAGGTCACTGCAATAACAACTCATTTACTATGATAGTCTCTTATTTATGTTTTTAAAATCTTTTTAAAAATATTTATTTATGCATATAAGAACTGGGATACAGGCCAGAGGTGCAGGATGAGTCACCAGAGACAGAGTAGGGAGCAGACCAGGCAGATGGACTGAAACACACTGCTGAGGGGAGCAGCGGGTGAGGCAGGAGAGGTCTGCTGTTCCATGTGGGTCCCCTCCCTGGTGGGGATCCAACTCATATCGGCTGCAGATAACTTCATAGTACTGCACCTTAACCTCTTGCACCACCAGGGAGGGCCCCTATTTTTTTTTAATCTTTAAAACTTTTTTAAATTTATATTTGTGTTGAAGAATTAGGTATAGGTCAGACATGGAGGGCAGACCAGAGAGAGGACTCACCAGAGACAGAGTGCGGAGTAGAACAGGAGGATTTTCTGGAGTAAACTAAGGAGAGCAGTGGGAAGACAGCAGAGGTCTGCTTTGCCATATGTGGGTTAGGTCCCCAGCTGGGGATCAAATTCAGGCTGTAGTGGTGATAAAACTGACACTTAACCTCTAGGCCACCAGGGAGACCTGAGAGGTCTTTATAAATGCCTCATTTTACTTACTCTTCAGAACACTGTGTGATAGTGTAATCATGCCTATCCTGCAGCCCAGATGGTAGACTTAGAAACATAAATAACATGGCTAGTAGGTGTTGGGGCTGCAGTTTGAATTAAGATGTACCTGAATTCAAAGCCATGATATTTCAGTAGTGGGGAGGCAATAGCTAAATAAGCAATTGTCTATATGTAATGGACAGGTAATCCAGGTTGACGCTGAGGTTCCCAGCTTAGTTAATAGGTGAGCGGTGATGATCCTTAGAAAGAGAAAAAAGGGCCTCCCTGGTGGTGCAAGGGGTTAAGTCACAGCACTATGAAGCTATCCACAGTCACTGCAGCATGAGTTCAATCCCTGGCCAGGGAGGTGACTCACAGAGGAACAACAGCATATTTGAAAAGAAAGATAATGAGTTTGTTCAGGAAATGAACGTTTTTTAAGGCAATGTAGAATGTATAAATGGAGATGTGTAAGAAGTTGGAAACAGGTCTAGCGATGAAATTTAGGGATATCTAGACAGGTTACCAGATTAAATACGTCATCAAGGAGGACAGCAGCAAAGGACAATGAAACTGCAGGAACTCCGGGGGCAGGTGCCCACAGGAGTTGCTTGTGCCCATCCTGCCGCTACTTGCATACTTTGCTGGTGCATTCCAGCAGAAAACAGAAGTTCAACCATATCTCTAGAGTGACCAGAATGATATCAGAGCTATGGACCGACATCTCTATCACTAGTCACCATCACAATCCACAATCCAGGCCAGTTGCTTTCAGAGGCCTACAATGTGGTAGATAGAGGATGAGCCCTCCCTTCTTGCATTGTGCAATGTAACTTTCACTCCTCTCTGTGACTTGCTTTAACCAGTAGGGTGCAATGCAAGTGACGTTTGTGACTTCAAGAATGACCTTGCAGTCTCTGTTTATTGTTCTTTCAGAAGTCAGCTGAAGAAACTCTGGGGGGGAAACAGAGATATCTTGAAGTAAGAGGGACAGTGTAAGGAGAACTAAGGTGTGTCCGCCAACAACCAGCATCATGGCTCCTGTCATGTAAGTAAGACCATCTTGACTACTCTCGTACCAATTAGGCCAACCCAGACACCACCATGTGGAGCAGACAAAGCATTCTCTACCCAGCCCTGTCAGGTTTTCTAGAGCAGAATGTTGGAAATGGTGATTGTTTTTTATCACTGGTTGTGAGGTGGTTTGTTACACAGCAAGAGCTTAATTTATATCCATGGCTTGGAAATGAAAGCCTGAGCTTTTGAAATGGTAGTTCCTGAATTGCAATTCTAGTTATATTACTACTCTTGGACCTTGGAAGCACAAAAGATCTAATTTATTATTTTTTATTAAAAATTGGAAATTTTAATAATATAATGTGATGACTGGAAATTTTACTCTTCAGTCTCCCCTGGACTTATTAGTGCTGTTTATTATTGTTGCTGAGTGTTTTATGATTTCCTTTAATCAACTCAGGTAAGTCTGAATTAATTTACAAAGATTTCCTTAAATACTTGGGATCAATACACCTCCCACCATTGGGTGAAGTTCTAAGTGCTGTGGTATGCCTTAAACATTTACTTTCTGCCTTGACTTTCACTTTCTACTTGTGCAGAGCTTCAGTTACCTAGAGGGGAGAGTTGAGGGTTTTCACATATTTTTCTTGAGCTTGTGTGTGTATGATATTCTAGAGCCTCAGATATGTGTGAGATTTTTTTCAGGGTCCCCATGTTTATTTCACTTCCCAGATTTTCCTTTGGGTTTTTCGATTAGCATGTTGTTTGCCCCAACTGTTACTGTTACCTCAGGCAGCTGTGATGTTAAACCATTATCTCTGGTTGTTTTCAACAAACACTTCCAGAGAAAAGTCCATTTGCACTGTGTAAACTCTGAGTCAGGTCAAATTAAGACAAACCTAAGCGTAGAAGTGCCAGGCAGACCAAATAATGGCACTTCTTCAAATGCAGTTTGGAGGAAACAATTCCACCTGCACCCTTCCATGGGTACTAGACTTCTGGTTTTTAGGGTGACCACTATGTTGAGGAGGGATGGATAAGAATAGTTTAAAATGCCATAAATATCTCTGGTATAAATGCTTAGAACCTGCCTATATGTTTAAGGCCTACCCTAATATTTCACCATTTTTTCATAAATCAAATGGTCCCCAAAGTGAATTAAGTAAATTAAGACTTTGATTAATTTAAGTTCTTAAAAAGTTTAACAGTTTTTTTCAAATAAACTCATTGCTTTTCTGGCAAAAGGGTTTTTGGAGGTCTTGATTCTACCTTTCTAACTGACATTACTTTCTTATGACTTGTGCAATTGATATTAAGACACAGAACTCAGGATTCACTAGTTTGAATAAATAAGCTAACAGTAGTAAAATGACTGTAACTGCAATAAAAGAGAAAGTTGAGAGATAATGGTTTCAAGAGCAAATTGTTGAAATTGAGTGAAAGCTGATGTTTATGTTGTAGAGAGATCAAAAACTGTGCCTGAATCCTCTCTATATGGTCCAGGGAGAGATGAGCTGGTCTCACCACATATAGATTAATATTTATAAGTTTTATTGTAATTGCCAAAAAAATGGAAATAATCCAAATGCCCTTTAATGGATAATTAGTTAAACACTGATGCATTCATATAATGGGGTACTACCCAATAATAAAAAGAAACATACTATTAATACATGAAAATATTTAGATGAAGCTTAAGGGAATATGCACTCTCTTTTCCCTTAAGGGAAATCTCAAAAGATTACATACCGTATTCCACTTATAACATTTTTAGAATGAAAAAATTAAAGAAATGTAGAACAGGTTAATGGTTTCCAAAGATTAGCAATGGGCATTCAAATATGATGTTTCCAAAGTTTATAGGGAAAGAAAGGAGATGGAAGGATCTTCTTGGCAATGAGTTATATATCTATATATGTTGGTTATGGTGTTGGTTCCATGAATCTACCATGCTGAAATTACATACAATTGCATACACATGCATGCATACTCATTCTCACATGAGCGCATGTAAAGCTAGGGACATTTGAATAAGATCTGTTGATTGTAGCAATGTCAGTTTTCTGGTTTTGATGCTATACCATGGTTTTGTAAGAATCTAGTTACCTTGGAAGAGGAAACTGGTTAAAGGGTACATGAGACCACCTTGTACTATTTTTGAAACTTCCTGAAAATCTATAATTATATTAACATATAACATTTAAAAATTTGAAGCCAATAACCTGGTAAATACATTCTTTTTTGTGTCTAGTTCCCCAGGGCACATGTAGGTATAAGAAATGTCATAAGCACTTTGCTTTTGTTGTATTCATTGCTTAAAATGTGTCATGAATTGCTCAGTTGACTAAAAACTTAAAATTAGGATCTCAATGCAGTTATATGAGACTGATGTGAAGATTTAATTGTTCACCTGCTGTTTAACTTTCAGATGTTAATTCTTCTATTTAAAATAGGGTTGCCATACATTTTCTTTATTGAAGTATTTACTTCAAATAAGACTTTTAGATAGAAGGAAGTAAATATTTTTAACAGTTCACGTTTGATGATTTAGGAGTGGCAGATGTTATGTGGATGTTTGCTATAACATCCTTTGTACTTCGCAATATTAACGTTTCAGAAATTAACAGCCATTATAACCAAAGGCACTGGACTAGAAGCTGGTTCCCAAGCCTGCACATTCCAGAGTCCATGCTAATAGACTCTGGTTCTGAGGTCTTCTAAATCTAGATAGTAAAAAAGTGTCCTGCATGGACTCTCACTAGCAGCCATGTTTGGAAACTCTTGGGCTGGAAGATACCGAAGTCCTCCTTCTAGATATAAAATGACAAGATGTCCTAGAAGCCATGTGTAATATTTGATTTGACTTAGATGTATTTTCTTGTGAGAAAGCTTGTGAGATGAAGTATGTGCAACCCACCTGGTCTTGTTTTATTTTCCTCTCCTGGTCACCTGTGTGATTCAGTCATGACTTCTCACCTCACTTCCACATCATGCACTTACTGCTTATCAGGAACAGGTGCACTAAAATCCTCATCTATGACTCTTCCCTTATTTTCACATTAAGAAGATCTAGACTATGAGGAGCCTTTGTAATTTGTTAGTTCGCATTGCAATTATTAAATACTTACATTTTTGTGATCTGATTTGCATCTCTCATCAGTGATAAAATATATTCTAATTCAAGAGTCTATACGAATTCTACAAGTTACTCTAACAGATGGTAGTATGAATACTTTGAAATATTGATTGGGTTATTGTAAAGGGCTCTTGAATTGGAGCTTCTATCAGTTGTCTCCTTTGGAATACGATTGTTTGGATAAGAACTTGCAGGCCATCAAAAGAAACCATGACCTAGAGTAGGTACTGGAAGATGGAATAACTCAGAGACTAGTCCTCAACAAAGGAGAAATTCATAGTCCTCACCTTTTATACTTCACCCATCATGTATTATTCTTCTTCTTTCTAATAAGGTCTCAAGTGAGGCAAGATGTTATCTAGTAATATCAAATACATGACTCCATCCAGAGGTATCTACATTTTAAAGAGATGCTACTGTGACCAGTACTGGGATGGAGGAGGGACAGTGTCTGCTTTGATTACCATCATCTCCTACTTTTGCTCTGTTACTGATGTCTTAACGGTCATGTGTTGAGCCTCAGCAACCTCTGGGGAGGGACCTCTAACATCCTTGCATTTATTGCTTTGGTAAAAGTGAGTAGATTTAGAATGGGTAGTCTATCAGAAATGTTGAGAATGACTGAAACCACAGTGTGTTTTATTCACTTGTATACTGCTATTAAAATCACAATTTTGGGCCTCCCTGGTGGCACAAGAGGTTAAGTAGCAGCACTATGAAGCTCTCCGCAGCTACTGCAGTGTGAGTTCAACCCCCAGCCAGGGAGATGACCCACATGGTGCAGCAGACCTCTCCTGTCTTATCTGCTGCTCCCCTCACAGTGTATTTCAGTCAATACGCCTGTTCTGCTCCCTAATCTATCTTTCACCCCCACACCTCTGGTCTGTAGCCCAGTTCTTATATGCATAAATAAATGAATAAATACTCACAATTTTGTTCAACAAACTGTAATTGCTAGTCAGTGAAATTTCCTATATCAGTGCTAAAGATTCAGTAGAAACCTGTTACCAGTATGAGTGACAGAACAGCATTGGTTCTAGTTCAGTCAGTCTAGAGTCTTATTTTACTCAGTTTTCTATTATCCTCATTTTCTTCTATGTGTCCAGTGTCATTGTTGTTCCATCACAGTCCGTGCTGGCGTGCTATTTTCTGGTCTCTGAACATTTATCCACAACCTTAAAAATAACTCACATCTATGTGCTAAGTATATCTCATGTATGGTCTCATCTCTTTCTTAAACTCTTCAAATGAGGTTGTTTTGTACTTTTATACATCTTATAGATACTGAAATACAATATATTTAGTAATTTACTCAAAGTAACATAGTAAGATGTAACAAATTAATTTTGTAGTAAATCTAATTTTGTGTGATATACTATTTAATATATACAAAATAATAAATATATGTGTGTAATAATAAGTTAAACATTGTAAAACAGTCACGAATGACTTAACCACTGACAATGTTGTTGAGTCAGTGTTCATAAACCATTTGTCTAGGATATTTCCTTTATGAATTTGCCCAATATTCTCTTTAAGAGAAGTTTTTAAGCAATACCCACAGTTTTGTACACCCATTTCATATGTAAAATGCTTACTACTCTGCAGTTATTAACTTTGGAGAAGTTTTTCTGGCCATATTTGCTTGAGCCTATAGCTATGCCTTGCTCTTTCTGTTGCTCTGCATTTCTGTGATTTCTCTCTACTCTGTTCCCTGACCCATTTGGTGGCCATGTGATGGAAATGTAAGTTAATGATGGAGTTCTGAAAATAAAGTCCCTTTGGGGGTTCCTTGATATGACTTTGACATGACAAGCAAGTATCATACCCCTTCCCTTGCCACCTTCTCAACTGCTTTTATGTAACACAGAATTTACATCTTGCACTCATAATCCCCATAATCCTGTCCTTCACTTTTCCTCATGGCCCTGGAAATTTGCTTGTGTGGGCTTGTTTGACATACCCAGCCATCAGTGGTCCATAGTCATCCAATGTTTCCACCTACTATTCTTTCCTTACAGTGTTTCATTCAGTTCCAGCTATCCGGATCCAAAGCAGCAAGCTTGTTAAGTGATTACACTCATTTACTTCGTTTGCTGTGGCGCCAGATTTCTAGCTTCTTTATAAAAACCAGCTCAGTCATGTGGCAGGTTCAACTAGAGTTTCCAGATGCAGATCATTTTCTCCACCATAAATTATCTCTGTCTTACTCAGAGTTCGAACTGTAAAGTAGGCAGAAAACAATTTTTTTTGTAACTTGCCCTATTATTGTGGCCTGTAAAATGAAAGGATTTTAAAAAAAAGCCCAGTGATTTTTATTCTTCATATGCAAGCAGACAATATAGCTTTCTTTATAAATTGGATATTTACATAGTGCTAAAGAAATTTTTCTGTCAGCTTTTTCATGTCAATCTTCTGAGAGCCAGGCCAGATGTTCAAAAGGAACAATATATGGAACACTCATTTTTCAGTTTTCTTGAATCCTTTTCTTCATATTCAGGTACTTATTTTTCTAATTTTAACATCCAGTTCTTTTAGATTGGATTAAATTTTATATAAAGAAAATACTGGCACCAAATGTGTTTGAATGAAAATATATGTTTTTGTTTAAAGGAAAATGGCTAATTCATAAATAGGGGAAAATGTGTTATTTATGAAGTGCCAGATTTATCAATTAATATGAGAGTTCTGCAATTATCACTGAACTATTCTTTGAAATTTTAGAAAATGGCAGAAAGGAAATTACTGAATTTCACAATTAAAATTCAAAAATAGAAAAATTGTTTTGCATAACTGTTTAGATACCTATTCTTCTATATTGATAAGTGTAAACCTGAAATTATGAACCTTCACTCTCAGACTTCATTTATGAATATGTCCTGTTCAAATATCAAACTACTAAGCACTGAATATTTATAATATTTACTGCTGTATACAGTGGTATTCAATTATTTATTGAATGCATGAAGCTGGAAGATACTTTGAATGGAAAATAGAAAGATTAGATAAACATTAAAGAAGAAATTTTCTACATTCAAGACTGAGGATATGCCCAGGGTCCCCAAACTGTTTACATGCTCTCAAAGAGGAGCTGGCCTTCTGTGTGCACAATAGCAAGGAAAGCAGACTTTTAATAGATTTTTAATAGAATCTGTGTGTATCGAGAAGAAAAGGATTTTTCAAATAATAGATTCCCAATAAAGCTCCAAGAATCATCCATTCTCTCTTGAGCAAGTGCCCAACAGGCTCAGCCTCAAGTTGGCAGCTGAGAGAGGAAATTTTACCACAAATATATGGCACCTTCTGGTGGGGAACCATAAAAAAGGGGGCTAGGCAGGTCCCAAAGTTACAGAGGGAGTAACCCAAAATTCAAAACGTGCCACCAATCTGCCACAAGGTCGAGATAACAGCTGCCACAGCCTCTCCCAAGGAGCAGTAACAGCCTCCCCATGTGTTTCTCACCCATGTCTCTCCTCCGTGTACTTCTCCTCCCCTCTTCTACTTGCCTCTCCCTCTTTTATTTCATCACCAATTATTTATCCGCTTTGCTCCTTTCTAGCTGCACCCCTTTCAGGAATTCCATTTAATTGCCTACTGGGAATTATAGTTCACGGTGGCTGCCTGTAAGTTGTGTAGGGGGGAGGGGAAAAACTGCTTCTGCTCATTGCACCCTGATACCCCTTCCCCTTTCACTGAGGCTCATTCTGTAACAGTTTTACATTATCAGTTTAAAAGTAAGTATCAGCTATGTAAAGAAAATAACATTAATGTCTTCCCGTTTGTTTTGGTTCCAGTTGTTACTGCATAATAAGATACCAGAAACATTATGACTAAAACAATCACTGTCTATATTGCTCACAAACCTGCAACGTGAGTGAGGAAAATGCCTCTCAACTCCACATGGTTTAAAGTGGATGACTCTGTTGAATGCTAGAATATCTAATTTCAAGAGAGCTGACAAGTTTGTTTTTATTATTTTTATTTACTTTTTAAAAAAGATTTATTTATGCATACAAGCGCTGGGGTACAGGCCAGAGTCGTGGGAGGTGAGAGGATTCACCAGAGACAGAGCGGGCACCAGAACAGGCAGATTGACTGAAGTACACCACTGAGGGGAGCTGCAGGTGAGATAGGAGATGTCTGCTGCGCCATGTGGGTCACCTCCCTGGCCGGAGGCAGGGATAGATCTCATGGTGCGGTGGCTGTGGTTTGCTTCATAGCACAATGCTTAACCCATTGCGCCACCAGGGAGGCCCCAAGAAAGCTGACAAGTTTGTCCTGACTTTTTTATGTCCATGTGGGTCTCAACAGGAACACGTCCCTATGGACTGATCTTTCTTAAAACATAATGGTAAGGTTTCAGGAGATGCAAAGTCTAGAGGCACCAGTGTCTTAATGTCTGAGCCCAGAAATAGTGTCACTTCTATGTCCTATTGGTTAGGGCGCCACAGAACCCGATTTAAGGGGGAGAAAGAATGTCAAAGAATTTGCAGACATGTTCGAAAACTGCCATGCCATTGCGTAAAAATGAATTAATAAGCCCCTGCCCTTAGCCTCAGGGCCTGAGGGATTGGTAACTTCTGCAGAATTTAGATAACATTATAGGTCAATAGGTGAAATGACAGAGTTTCTTCTAAACTGTGCTGTAAGAAAACAACCATAGGTGGTCTGTAAACAAATGGACATGTCTGTTCTCTAATCAGATTTTATTATATTTACCAACACATGTGGCAGGCCAAATTTAGCCTACAGGCCATAGTTTACCAATTTGCTTTATTCCCCTTCCATTCTCCTCTCTCATTAATCTTAGAGTTTGCTATAATCACTCAGCTTCCTCAATTTCTCCATGAGGCTTATGCACATCCTATTCCTAGTAGCATTTGACTTGGCCCCAACGTTACTTCCTAAGGGGATTCTTTATTAGTTGTTCCTTATCTCTTCTTATTCTCCATGACAATGCTCTGTTTCCTTAGTATTATTTCCCTTGAGTCTTCTAATTAATGTATGTATTCATTTTCCTCAGCATTCCATAAATATTTGAACGTCTACCATGATACAGGTATGTTCTGGACACTGGCATTAAGTTGACTAACATAGTTGATAAGATTCCTATCTGTATGGAACACACGTTCTTTTCGGTGAGATAGATGATAAATAAGGAGGCAAATAAAAAAATGTCAGAGAGTTCTCAGTGTTATTAAGAAAACAAAACTGGGTGGGCCTCCCTGGTGGCTAAGGAGTTACAGTCTCAGTGCTGTAAAGCTATATCGCCAGCCTCTGCAGTATGAGTTCGATCCCTGGCCAGGGAGCTGACCGCTGACCCACATGGTGCAGCAGACCTCGCCCGCTGCTCCCTGCAGCAGTGTATTTCAGTTAGATCTGCCTTTTCTACTGTCCACTTTGTCTCCGGTGAATCCTCTCACCTCCCACCCCAACCCACACCTCGGGCCTATACCCCATTTCTTATATGCATAAATAAATAAAAATCAATCTTAAAAAAACAAAATGAAAGAGGGCTATGAGAGACAGGTTAGGGAAGACTCAGTGAAGAGACGACAGTTAAAGTGAACATATAAGGAGCCAGTCAGCAAAGATTTTGAAGAAATTTTTCATGTAAGAAGAAAGGTCCAGAGGCACATGGGGGAGAGGGTTGTGTTGGGAGAAGGGTAGACTTTAGTTTGAAGAAGTATTTAGTATGGCTAAAGCAAAGTAGGTGAGGAGAAGGATGCTGAGAGGTACGGTCAGAAAGTAAGGAGTCAGGGACCTCCGTGGTGGCGCAGTGGGTTAAGCAACGCACTATGAAGCAAACCGAAACCACTGTAGCACGAGTTCGATCCCTGCCCCCGGCGAGGGAGGGAACCCACATGGCGCAGCAGACCTCTCCTGCCTCACCCGCTGCTGCCCTCAGCAGTGTGTTTCAGTCAGTCTGCTTGTTCTGCTCCCCACTCTGTCTCTGCTGAATCCTCTCACCTCCCATGACTCTGGCCTGTACCCCAGCTCTTGTATGCATAAATAAATAAATCTTTTAAAAAAAGTAAGGAGTCAGATGTTGTAAATTCACACAGGCTAACAGAAGTTATATTTTATTCTATATGTCTGTATGTGTTAAATGGCAGCAAAGACTGAGGGAACATGTACGGTGTGGCAGATTCTGTGTTAGGTCTTAGAGGAAACAGTGAATGTTGTATAGTTTTCACCAGGCTGCGGGCTTCCCATAGCCAGGGAGTCTTTGTTTTCTTCATTACAGCATTCCTAGAGTCTAGCACTGAAACTGCTCTCAATAAATATTTGTTAAATGAGTGAAAGAATAACGAAATGAAAATAGTACCGTCTATATGTGGTAACTGTCTTAAGATGGGATCCACGGAACAGAGCCTCAATGATGATTCACATGAAAGGCATTTATCAGGTATATCGCTATAAAAAACAACAACAGGAGGATATGGAAAGGAATGAACCAAACAAAGTTGCAAGATCATGTATAATCGCAGAGAGGGTGACTTGGACTTAATTCTGTAGAGGAGGATTAGAGGCTGTGAGATCATACATCAGCATTGTTCCCGCCAGGACCAGGGAGCTGGCACTTATATGTCCACACTGGTTTTCCTTCAGCATATTGGAAGTGAAGAAATCCATTACATCGTGTGTACTTTTCTTTGTGTCCTCAGGTATAGCCAAGGGAGCAAAGTTCTCAGGAACCTCCAATTCTCTGACACATAGGTAGAAGGGCAACTGTTCTCCGACACAGAGGCAAGATGCTGGCTATGGGAGGTACCTGGTAAAGGGATCGGAATGCATGTTGGCAAAGCCTGAAATATGCACTACAGTTGTCACAGGGCAGGGAGAGGGGCACCCCAGAACCCCCACACCTGCCCGCTCTAAATAGGTTCTGCCGTCCACTGAATCAAGACAAAACATAAAAGACCTTAATGGAAAGAAGCTTTAATACAATTAGTGAACAATACAGAAAAGACAAAGAATATAGTTACTAAATCAAGCATCCAAAGTTGCCCATCCCCTCGTGGGTAAAAGTCCAGTCAAACAGAATTGGCCCAAAAGCCTGCCATAAGTCTAAAGCACCTTCTGGTGCGAACCCATAGAAAAGGGTAAGAAACAGTCAGACAAATCTGGAAGGAAAAGAACAAAATCAAAATCAAGATAAAAGCTGCCATTGTTAACTTCCCCACATGTCTCTCACTTGCATCTGTTTCAATCAGTCCAGGACTAAGAAGCAAGTGCAGTTTTTTCACACGTACCTCCTCCAGGTTTCCTTCTTGCTCTCCATCTTGCTTCTTTCCTTCTCCTGGCTTCTCTCTATCTTCTTCTCCTCCCTGCTCAGCTTCATCCTCTTTTGGGTGGGGCAGGGAACTGGAACTTCCCCCTTTCCTGGGGACCACCCAGTTACTCGGTTGCATAAGGTTTTCCTTGAGAACATTAATATAGGAAGTGTTTCAAGAAAATGTCTTGTGTTTCCAACCTGTGGGTTAAGAATTGGAGGACTATTAGAGAACTATCTAAGAGTTGTCCTTCATAAATAATATTCTACTCCTTTTTAAAACTTATATAGACACTATTGTGGTTGATAAAAATGCAAGTCTGATTTAAAAGTTCTCCTAAATGAACAACAGAATTTTTACATTAATTTAGTAATTAGAGTTAAGAAAAACAGGGAAGAGCTTGGATTTTTCTTGACATTGGAAAATATGCTTAAACTCAAAGCTATACGAATCCAAGTGAATCTTCATAAATTCTTCAACACTAAAATAAAACTTTTTTTCAGAACTGAGATTAAAAAAAAAATGATTCAAAGGAAGCAATATGTTTTTTAGAGTAAATAGTTATTCAAGTTGGATGAAGCATAGTGGGAAATTTTTCCTGGGTCTTGAGACAAGAGCCCTGACTCTGAACAAGTCACACCCCCCAATTTCTATGTATTTCTTGAATAACGTATTATTTTCCTGCTTTGAGTCATGGATACCAGGGAAAAGGCAGCTGTAAGACATTTTAGTGAACATAATACACTGTCAGTATAAAAAGTGTTTGCTGTTATAAAACATTGTTTCTCACTTCATTTCACATAATCATAACCCATTAGGCATCTCTGTCTTTGACCTTCAATAAATATCTGAGGACACAAAGAAAAGTACACATGATATAATGGATTTCTTCACTTCCAATCCATTGAAGGAAAAAAACTTGTCTTAGGTTCCTGATTCTCATTTCCATTTCTTTATTTCTAGTGTGGCTACCCTTTTGCAAGTACATACTATTTTTATATCTTTATCCTAATTCTGTCAAGTTCAATGTAAATGATTATACAAATGTGGTATTTAACACATGACTGCTTAGCAGCTGATCAGCATTTTGGGGGACTTTTTCCTTTATTTTTGTGCATGGCATGGGGAGATCATTCCACAGATATTTTCAATCCTTTTAAAATAAAAGCCCAACTCACTTTTATTCCCAAACACAGTATCTTTTACTTTTAAATTGACTCCTTTTTCCTTTTCTTCTGCAAATGAAAGTGATTTCATCCTCTTTAATGCCATGGCTTTATTATTAACATATTTCTTATAGGCTAGATCAATAGCTTTCAGCCAGGGATGATCTTGCCCCACAGGAAGCATTTGGCAATGTCGTGCACATTTTTGATTATTACAGCATGGGGATGAAGAGGAGATGGGGTGCTGCTAGATATTTTACAGTGCACAAGCACCCACAACAAAGAATATCCAGCCCCAAATACCTATTTACTCAGCGGTGCCTAGTTTGAGAAACCCTGAGCCAAATTAAAATCTTGACTCCTACCATTTTACAGTATCTTATAAGCTTTAGAAACTCTAGATAATTAAAATAAGTCTTTTTGTTTTATGGGATTGGTTTCCCCAAATGGGTCAGATAGTCTTTTCTCAATGGGGAGAAAATCTTCTCCCCATTTCTCCACTTTCTCAATAGGGGCTCTGTATGCCCATAGTAGGCTTCTTCCAATAAATGTCATCTTGAAGTGGAGAACTAACAGTTAATTAAGACCCTCTGGCCTTAGGGAGTCTATTACTATTACTTAAAGAATACAAATTATTGAGGTTAAAAGCATTGTAGATCTGGGGGCCTCCCTGGTGGCACAAGGGGTTAAATCACTATGAAGCATCCACAGTCACTGCAGCCTGAGTTCAATCCCTATTCAGGGAGGTGACCCACATGGTGCAGCAGACCTCTCCTGTCTCACCTGCTGTTCCCCTCAGCAGTGCATTTCAGTCAATCTGCCTGTTCTGCTCCCTACTCTGTCTCTGGTGAATCCTCTCACCCCCCTACTTCTGGCCTATACCCCAGTTTTTGTATAAATAAATCTTTAAATAAGTAAAAACATTGTAGACCTTAGGAGCTTTTTGTCCTTTACCCTTTTTCCTATTCTAAGAACCTAAAATTCTATTTTTTATGAACTAGAAGTAGTTTAGTGGGCATCGTTCAGATGTGAGTTAATCAATGAGCATATTCCCCAATCTAAAAGTCTCATCTTTACTCTAAAGATGAGGGCATCCCCTTCTTGTCGGTCATGTGAAATCTCATGCTCTCTCTCCTTGATGCCTCAGGTTCCTGAACACAGAATAAATGTCCCTGGCCCACACCATTATTCTTTAGAATTTACAACCATGTAAATTCTCTATATACATGTTATTAAATTTTGACCTTTCCCCCTACTAATCTATATGATGTTAAGTCATTTGCTCATCTAGGTTTAGAAGAACCCAGGTGGGGTATGGGAATTTTCTCTGGACTCTTACAGTTTCCACACAAGGCGGAGCAACTAAGCTTAAAGCAGATCAGTAGGGCTTGGCTTCCTCAACCTTCTACCATGTAGGGAGGTCAGATACTTGTCCTGGAGTTTATGAGAAGAAGCCTAAATACTAGGGCTCCGTATGTTTAACACCCAGTGTCACTAACAGGGTCAGTGTAAGGTGACTGAGCCTCTCTTGTTTCTTCTAGTTGAGGATTAATTATGAAAAAAAGTCCCCACATGAACTCAAAATTTCAGCTGTCTCCCAGGGCAAGTTGTCTGTGTTCAGGAAACGTCTCTTGAATCAAACCACCAGAAACTGATTATGCTTAACTCACATATGCTCTTTGCAGAGCAAGCCTTCCCCAGGCAGATAAAAGACATGAAATTTCATAAGTACTATAAAGTGCTAAAAATTTGGATGGCAAATACATAAATACCACCATCAATATCCTCAGCCTTCGAGCAGCTATTAACATCAGGCGTACATACTATGACTTTATTTCCTAAACTACATAGATAGTGCTTAAATGTATGGATTTATTATCACATTTGGCATATTTTATTTATAGCATAAGAAAGGTGAAACATTCTGCAGCATTGCATGTTAAGATTAGGATTTATTGTCCAGGAATCCTTGAACAATTTTATCAAAAGCCCATTTCTAGGTGGTGTTTTTCTGCAATAAATCATACAGCAAGAATCTATCAGTGGACACCAGGAAGAGATAAATGAGTGTAGAGGAAAGAGGGTCATCACAGATTTTTTTCTGTATCATGACCTGTCATTGGCAGAAATCCATTTATTATGGGTCACAGATGATTTTTTTACCTACTTGCTGTGTTTTCTGTTCAGGGTGTTAGCTAAGATAAAATGAAAACCTGGCAAAACATACGCTATCAAAATCCATGAAGACAGATATAACTTAAAGATCACACCACACAAAGAGTATTGATTTTTTTTTCACTCCCATGTAGCTGCAACTTTTTTGAAATGTCTTTTTTAAGTGTAAATATTTTAATTTTTAAATAGCTGCTCCACTCAGGTACATAGTAAAACGAATAGACAGGCAGTTTCATTTGCATACTAGAACTTTGCCCCAGAATGTTTTCTTAGCAGAAAAGCAGAAAGCATATCTAATAGTTGCAAATAGTTGTCAAGTACACCCTGAAAGAATTTTCTGTCCTTTTTTTTTACATACTACATCTTATTTAATGTATCATCAGGACTCTGTAATTTGGATCAAGACCAAGTACATGCTAAATGCCAGGCTAAATATTCAAACAATCTTTGTGAGCTTATCAGCACAACTATAATTGAATTTATGCTGGATTGAAAGAATTCAATAAAATAAGCATTTCCGGTTTCTTTTATATAAAACTTGTTTTTGCACTGTCATTCCCCATGAAGTTTTTTAGACAAAGAAAAAAACTTGCAAGATGGGTTCCACCTTCTTAAACTGAAATGCTAGAAAGTATCCATTGAAAGAATACTGTATTTCCACAAGAATATTTAAAAGTAGGCTTGTGATTTTTGGAAGGGAGACTGGGGTTTCCCATTCCAACACACTCTTGGGTGGAAGATAATCAACCTGAGATAGTGCTACATGACTGTGGAGAGTCACTTACCCTTCACAATCCTACAGAAACTCCAGACACTAGATTTAAACATTCTATAAGTGATAGATAAAATGTAGGTGGACAATTGTTTTCCCACTGTGATCCAGACCAGGTCCCAGGCCTTCTAGTAAAAAATCCAGATCTGGCCTGTGGGTTCCTATCTCAACTCCTAGTTCCTGGACAGATGAAGACAAACCCTTTATTTAGGGGCATGGAATCCTGAACTCCAGAAAAGAGCCAATAGCAAAAGCGAAGTGACTACTTCCTTCCTCTGCTCTCTCAAATGCATTCTGCCTCTTTGAGATACTTGACAAGAGAAAATTGGATAGAATTTTGTAGTCACAGCTCAAGTGTCAGGACTAGATGAGGCAAGTAATGTAGTTGCCTGAGTAGCAAAATTTAAAGGGAATAGAGATGCTCAAAAGCTCGGCTGTCCAAAAAAATAATATTTTAATGAAACTTACTGCAAAAAACTGTAATGAGTAAAATATCAGCATTTTAATTTTTTTTAGATTTATTTCTATTTATGCATGTAAGAATTTGGATATAGGCCAGACGTGCGGGTGGCAAGAGGATTCACCAGAGACAGAGTGGGGAGCAGAACAGGCAGATGGACTGAAATATCCTGCTGAGGGGAGCAGTGGGGCAGACAGAAGAGGTCTGCTGAGCCTTGTGGTTCAGCTCCCTGGCCAGAGATCATGCTGCAGTGGCTGGTGATAGCTTAATAGTGCTGACTTTAAACTCTGTGCCACTAGGAGGGCCCCAGTATTTTAAATAAAAGTAAGATTAATATTATTGATTCACCTTTTGCACTGATGTGGCACTGCATGGCATTACATGGTATTCACTGAAAAAAGAGAAAGCAGAAATGAAAAAAAAAAAAACAGTTGTTATCTTTGCAGCAGCAATTCTACTTTGACAAGCTAAACATCTTTACATGTTGTTAATGCAGTGAAAGTTGTGCTTGGGGGAGTAAATTCTGTAAATACACAGAACTGTGATACTCACTAGCTGTGCAATCTTGGACAAGTAACTTGACTTTTTTTTTTTAAGATTTATTTATTTATGCATACAAGCACTGGGGTACAGGCCAGAGGTATGGGCGGGGTGAGAGGATTCACCACAGAAAGCAGGGAGCAGAACAGGCAGATCAACGGAAGCACACTGCTGTGGGGAGCAGTGGGCACAGAAGGAGAGGTCGCTGCACCATGTGGGTCCCCCACCTGGCTGGCAGCAGGGATCGAACTCGTGCTGCAGTGGCTGCGGTTTGCTTCATAGTGCGTTGCTTAACCCACTGCGCCACCAGGGAGGCCCCACTTGACTTTTCTTATGTCAGTTTCTTGATCCATGAAAATGTGCTGGAGAAAAATTAAGGTTTTGTGATATTGTTGCAACCGACCGTGTCAAGGAAAGATACCCATTTTAAAATGGATGACTTGGTCAATGGATTCAGTTTATTCAAGATTAATCTGATTTAATAAAAACATTTCATTAGATCAACTTTTAATTCCTTTAACCTCGGTACCAGACAAGTCCTGAAACTAACCTTGAGGACCAGCAGTAAATTTTGTCCCACCCCTGTCAAGTTTATATCTGTTTTGAGAATCCATAAAAGACTTCCAAATTTATCAATTCTGTGTTCTTAATAAGTTGTGCTTGTTTTGGTTCTTAAAATATGCTGTTGACCTTAGATATTCTTTTCCAACTAAACATTTGGTAACTTGAAATTGTGTTTAAATCTTTTGCCAAGTAATTATTCCATCTCTGATGTTAGCATACTATGGGTCTTCATTTATAGAATCTTGGGCATTCCTTCTTCTTTGAATGTTAGCAGTTTCTTGAAAGGAGGAGTATGTTCAACTTGTCATCGTTTTGACATTGTGTACTTTTCAAAAGGAGTGCATAATTTTGTATGATAGTTCATAAAAAGGAGGAATATTGCCAAACAGGGGTCCACTAGTTGGTATAAAAACCAAAACTCTACCCAATAAGCTTTTGAAAAAAGAACCAGCTTAATGCAAGATTCTCTGGGAGGAGACTGGAGGAAAGGCTTTCAAACCTTGGTAGGTAGGACTTGGGGCAGTATTCATAAGGTTGAAGAACAAATATAAAAAATGCAAGTTAGAAGAGTCTGGTTAGTTGCTTTCTGCTAAATCACGCTGTCACTTGAATTTGAATCCAGAAGTGCAACAGACTGAACATCTCTCACTTCTGGAAATTGCCCACCTAACGTCTAGTCAGACATCTTAGTTCTGTCTTTTGTGGCTATTTTTGGTCTGGGTGTGAGAGACCGTCTCAAGAATAGTGAACACTTCTCTAGACCTGTGCTCTGAAACACAACTTGTCAACTTATTTTTAAAAATCAAGGCTTTTTTCCCCTTGTTTAAAATGGGTAAGGATGTTTTCTGTGCTATCATTGTAGTCTTACCCTGCCATTCTCGCAAGATAAGCAGAAATAGGGAATGACCACCGAGGTTTCAGAAATATTTCATTTTTTTATTTGGGAATGTTACAGTGAAATAAGAAAACTGGAAATAACAAACTAAATCATGCTTATGGCATCTGTTGTGCTGATATAAAGGAAAATCCAACTCTGTGTGTGTGTGTGTGTGTGTGTGAGTGAGTGAGAGAGAAAGAGAGAGAGACAGAGAGGTAGATAGAATGGGGGGGGGGGGGGGGGGGGGGCAGAGAGGCAGAGAGGAGAGAGAGACAGAGAGACCATGCATGTGTGATGGAAATCTGGACTTGCTCTTCTTCTCCACCGACCCCTAAACTGTTGGTTACTGTCCTTTGGTTGTGGCCCCTGGTCCCGTTTTACTCTCCTACAAGTGTATTCATTATCGTAGGCTAGCTGAAGCCTTTACACATCAGTCTGAAAACCGAATTAATCCTGGAGCTGATAATTCTTGTGGTGTTTGATTGTAGGGCCAATAGGAAAATTTAAATACTTTACCATTTAAAATAACTTAGTTTAATTATTATAAAGAGAGTGGCTGATAGACACAGAGAAGACTGACTGGACTTTTAACCCGTTGCAGGGTGTAAATTAAAGGCTGTCTTTGGCTATTTTAACTTTGTCCAGACATTTTACATAATTATTGTCTCAATAGGAAAGAGGAATAAAAGGAGCTTACTTCCTTTGCCCTGGATTTTTTGTTACTATCCCTGACATATGGGGGCTTTGGGAGAAGAGAGAGAGAGTGAGGTGTTAAAGAGGCATTGAGAGAGAGAGAGAGAGAGAGAGAGAGAGAGAGAGAGAGAGAGGTGTTAAAGAGGCATTCCTTAGTTTGGAGAATTAACCTGAAAAGCAATGTGAGTTACTTGGTTGTGTAAAATATCCCTTGTGTTAATTTGTCCAGGAATCTCAGTTATCAATAAGACATTATGAATCTAGAGGCGACAACTTTCTTTTTTTCCCAAAGAAAAAAAAAGGGAGGTGACAATTAAAAAAAAAAAAAGGTCTTTGAAAATGATGGTTTGATCATTCTAACCTATGAATTGTTTTAAAATAAACAAAATTACAAGCTGAAGAGATATTGACATATCTTATAATATTTTCAGTTGCTTTTTGCTGCCTTCTTGGCTGATGTTTAAAAAATTAGAATGAAGCTAACCTGCTATATGTTTTTGGAACTTCCCACTAATCAGCCTTAGAGAAAAATGCACTGGTATATCATGTTTCTAACACTTGAAGATCTAATTGGGATATTGTTCTGTACATGCTGTTAGACACTGTAGTGACAAGAAGAATCCTAGCCCACCTTGGCCCAGAGCCAATACATACCTTCCTGGAACAAAGTGCAGGATAATTAACGTGCAACTACTGAGAGAGCACCGCAGAGTGTGCACAAAAATAGCCATCAATAATGTTCTGGAGAGCATGTTCTTTGGGAACATCGAGAGTTCGTTGCTACATTCACTTCCTTTTCTTTTCAGTTATAATTCATCAGAGGTATTTTCCTCTCTCCCCCCACGTATTGACTATTTTGTGAAAAATTCTGAATTAAAAAAAAATATTAAGCTACCACCCCTTCAATCATCTATGCAAAATTACCTGAAGAACACCATTAAGAAATCAAAGGTATATGATTTCATAAAAATTGAAGAGAAAAGAAGCATTTTAGAAGCTTCATTTCAATTACAAATGGAGAACTAAGAACTAAATAAAATGCAAGGGGTATTTTTACATCCGTCACAATTCCTATTCAAACAGCCTATTTAAATGTGCACAGGCCTTTCACGCAGAGCCACTCAAATGCCCTTGCATAGCAGGTTCTGCAAGTAAATCAGGAAGGCATTGGGATTGTATAAGACTGCAACCTGACCCCGGGTAAGCTCGGTTACCTTTCTAGCATAACCATTTAAAAAATAGTTTTTCCATTCAGTTTTTTAAAACCACAATTTTGTACAAATCATCAAGCATTGGGAACCTCTGAGTAGCTGGTTCCTACAGTGAAACCTAAAGGATTTACACTGGAACTTCCCAACACCACTAAAGGGAACAATGCATATAAATCCCTTTCGCTGTGATGGGGAAATGGGATCCTTAGAAAACTCCTTCCCTATTCAATGAAACCTGCCAATTTTTTACTCTTAAAATATGATTCTGTCCACAGGGCAACTTCAAAACGGTTTCTCCACATTTCTTTAGATCATGTGTAAATCAAATGCTGTTCAGCAGATACCATGAATAAATCATCCACATTTTATTCCTTCTCTTTTTCTAGAATGCATTTGCAAGATCAATTTCTGATTCTGCAGAATTCCCTTGACCAGGTTAAACTCTAGCTGGTTTGCTTTTTTATTTTGGTTTGCTTTTCCCTAAGTGACCCTCAGAAAACACAATGATAGTCAAAGTTCCATTCACAATCATCTGGCAAGGTCAAATGGAGAGTTATAACAGACATTATTTATTTATACATGTTGCCATGTTCTGCTGAGTTAGCCTCAGCACTCAGCACATTCAAGTTTTTCAATCAAATAACTTGCTTTCAAATCAACTTCCTTTAGGCAACTGAAAAATTGGAGTCAATAGATACCCTAATTTTTTTAATTAAATCTGTTTTGAGGGTCACTTAATGATAGAAGGATGCTTGATGCAGCCCCCCAGGTGGAAGACATGTCTGCAAAGCATAAAGAATGAGCTGCTGTCCTTCTGCCACAACCTCTGCTGATTTACAACCACTTTGTGTTTGATGTTGGACAGGATAATTTCATCAGTCTCCAACCCTTGTGATCACGTCCCAAAATGACTCGTCAGGTGAAGCCCTGGCGGAAGATTGCTTGTCACCTGTAGGAAGTAGCTGTCTGCTCTGAGTACTCTTTCCTCATAAATGTAATCATCTGTTAGTTATTCATTGAGCTATACTTCACGGGCTCGATGGAGTGGCGAGAGCAAGCGACCAACTCCTCACTAGGGAAAATGCTTAGAAATATGCTACTGCTTTCTTTCTTCTCTGTCATTTTTTGGGAGGAGTATACATCTGAATTCCATTTTGAAAGTTACTGTGGGGAAATGGGTCTACCTTATGTTTTAAAATTTTTCAGTTTTGTTAATAAAATAATGAACATGAATCACTGTATTAATTTTATTAAGAAAATAATTGACATATATCACTATAAATTTAAGGCATATAGCATGATGATTGGATTTACATATTTTGTGAAATATGGAGTTCAGCTAACATCATTATCTCATATAGACACAACTAAAGGAAAAGAAAGAGAAAAAGAAAATATTCCTTCTCTTTGTCATGAGCACTCTTATGATTTTGTCTCTTAGTACTTTTTATGTATCATACAGCAATGTTAAATTTCGCCATTGTGTTATACGTTACATCCCTGGTACTTATTTATCTTATAACTGAAGTTTGTACCTTTTGACCATGTTCTTCTAATTCCTCTCAGCTTCACCCTTTGCCTCTGGTAACCACCAGTCTGATCTTCATTTTATGAAGTTTTATTTTTCGATTCCACATATAAGTGAGATCATATATTATTTGTTCTTTTCTTTCTGACTTATTTCACTTAGCATAATGCCTCCAAGATTCATCCCTGTTGTAAATGGTCCAATTTCCTCCTTTTTTTATGTCTGAATACTATTTCAGAGTGTACATATGCCACAATTCTTTATCCATTCATCCATTGATAAACTTCTGTTGTCCCAGTGTCTTGGCTATTGTAAGTAATGCTGCTATTCACCTGTGGATGAGGATACATTTACAAGTTAATGTTTTCATCCCCCTTGGGTGAATTCCCAGAAGTAGAATTTTGGATCATGTGGTAGTTATATTTTAAATTTTGGAGCGTCCTCCATGCAGTATTCCATAGTGACCGTGCTGCTTTACAATCCCACCAATACTGTGCACGGCTCCCTTTCTCCACATCCATGTGGACATTTGTCTTCCCTTGTCTTTTTTTTTTTTAAAGATTTATTTATTTATGCATATAGTCACTGGGGTACAGGCCAGAATCACGGGAGGTGAGAGGATCCACCAGACAGTGTGGGGAACAGAACAGGCAGACTGACTGAAACATACTGCTGAGGGGAGCAGCGGGCAAGACAGGAGAGGTCTGCTGTGCCATATGGGTCCCTTCCCAGACTGGCAGCAGGGATCGAACTTGTGCTGCAGTGGCTGTGGTTTGCTTCATAGTGCGTTGCTTAACCCATTGCGCCACCAGGGAGGGCCCCCTTGTCTTTTTGATACTGGCCATCCTAACAAGTGTGAGATGATAAACTCATTGTGGTTCTAAATCTATACCTCCCTAATGACTTGTGATGTTTAGCATCTCTTCATATACCTCTTAGTCTTTCATGTATCTTTATTTTTTAAAGATTTATTCATTTATGCATATAAGAGTTGGGGTACAGGCCAGAGTCGTGGGAGAGGCCAGAGTCGTGGGAGGTGAGAGGATTCACCAGAGACAGAGTGGGGAACAGAACAGGCAGATGAACTGAAATACACTGCTGAGGGGAGAAGCAGGCGAGACAGGAGAGGTCTGCTATGCCATGTGGGTCTCCTCCCGGGTTGGCGGTAGGGATCGATCTCGTGCCGCAGTGGCTGCGGTTTGCTTCAAGGTGCCTTGCTTAACACACATGGTGCAGCAGACCTCTCCTCCCAGGAATCGAACTCACATTGTTGTGCACTGGATGCTTCACAGTGTGGCACTCAATCTGCTAGCTATGCCACTAGGGAGGCCCTTCATATATCTTCTTTGAAAGAATGTCTATTAAGTTCCTTCATTTTTTAGTAAGATTATTATGTTGCTTTTTTTGTCATTCAGTTGTATGATTTGTTTATGTATTTTAGATATTAACCCCCTATCTGATGTATAGTTAACAATTCCATAAATTGTCTTATCACCTTTATTGATGATATCTTTTGCTGTGCAGAAATTTTTTAATTTATTGTAGTTCTACTTGTTTATTTTTTATTTTGTTGCTTTTGCTTTAGGTAATCATTGCAAGAATGTTCAAGCAGTTATTCCTATGTTTTATTCTATATGTTTCATACTTTATGTTTAAATCTTTAATTCATTTTGAGTTAATTTTGGTGTGTGGTATAAGATAGGGATCCAGGCTCATTCTGTTACATCTGAATACCCAATTTCCCCAACATCATTTATTGAAGGGACTTTCAATATTTTTGACTCCTTTGTCCAATATTAATTGAACTTACATACTTGGGTTGATTTTTGGACCCTCAGTTCTGTTCCATTGATCTGTTTGTTTGATTTTTATGCCAGTACCATACTATTTTGACCACTGTAGCTTTATAGTATAGTTGGAAAGCAGGAGATGTTATGCATCCCGCTTTGTTCTTCTTTCTCAGAATTTCTTTGACTACTTATGGTCTTCCATGGCTCTACCTAAGTTTTAGGAGTTTTTAGGAGTCATCTGTGAAAAGTGTCATTGGAATTTTGATAGGGATTACTTTGAATGTGTAGATGGCTTTTCGAAGTATTGACCTTTGAACAACATTAACCCTTCTAGTCCATGAACATGGTATATTTCTTCATTTATTTGTGTCTTCTTATATTTCACTTCTTTCATAAATGTGTTCTAGTTTTTAGAGATCTTTCAGGTCCTTAAATTTCTTCCTAAGTATTTTATTATTTTTGATGATGTTGTAAATGGCACTTACTTCTTTTTCAGAAAATTCATTGTTAATGTATTTACTTGTTAAACTAAGGTTTGTAGCTGTATGTATGTCCTCCATTTCTTCTCAGTCTGGGAATTTATCATCCGACCATGGGGAAACAATTCTTATTTAAGCCTAAGGCAATGACTACTGCAAAACAAATTATCAAGTGATAACATCAGACCCAATATAAATGCAGTCAACTTCTCTAATAGCAAAGAATTCTACTATAGGTTTTCCTTTGTATTTTGATATTGTTTTAATTGCATAGGTAAATATATGTGAATAATAATGACTGTGACGTGATTGAGATGTAATGGGTATGCATCCTACATAATAAATCCACTTATCCACTTATATGTTTAAAATAATATGTACATTTAACATTCATATTAGTCTTATGCTATCAGTTCTAGTATCTCCATTTTACAGACAAGGAAGTAGAGATGGTAATTTGCAAAATGTCAAACAGCTTGTCAGGTTTGCTTCTTATTCCTAACTGCTCAACTATATTTTAGAATAAATCAGTATTTCAGTGAGGTGACATAACTGCCTCTCTTACACTTTTAACCCTAATATAGAACGAAATAATATATATTTAGTCATTGTGTTTCATTAAACCCAACTTTCAGTTACCTACTTCATTCATTCATGTATTGGCTCAACATCTGTTAAGCACCTACTACATACCAGACAGTGGGATGTGACAGTAAGCAAAGTAAATATAATCCTTGCCATCAGGGGATTCACACAAGAGACCAGGTTATACTATAAATTACTCCAGTGACTGTGATTACTGCCTATAAGAACCTCATAGGAGAAGTTAAGGGCCATGAGCATGTGTAGTGCGAGTGACTGGAGAAAGTCTCCAGAGGATAGGGCACTTGGGCTGAGCCAGGATGATGTTTACATCTCCAAATGGCACAGGGCCTTCAAGGATCCATAATACCCTAGAACCATTCACACTACAGACTGACTTGTCCCAAATCACTGCATGATTTTGTTATATCATGGGAGAATTTGGCAGAGAGACTTCTGGGAGCCTTACAGAGCTTTTACTTTGGCATCTAGAGAGAGGTAATGGGAATCTTAGGTGGTACCCAACAGTCACACTCATTGAGTATACTATGGACTTTATTTTGGGTCCCTGATTGGTGAGTGGAACACAATTTCAGAAGGTGTGGGCTAGTGGCCATGTTTGATATTGGATTCTTGGTGAGTTTGAAACAAGGTCTCAAATTGCCTGGCAGAGCCTCATCCAGTTGGTATAGGGTGCTGAGAAGCATTCCAGGTCTAGGCATAGTCCCAGGAGAACATCTAAAGTGCAGTCAAGATGTGCTAGAAATCCTCGGTGAGGATTAGATCATGGATGAGGGGTAGACGTAGAAAGGACTGAGCTTGTGCTTAGAGAGCTTAACCATGGAAACCTCCAAATATTTTATCTATCCCTATGTTTAAAATAGACTTTACTGATGCATACAGGTTGAGTCTTCTAATCAGAATGTTACTTTTCTCATTATCTTTCTCATCTCATTTCCTCATCATTTCTCATACCAATAATTGAATTCCAGAAACACAAATTTGCTTTTCAGATCAGCAAATATATCTTTGTCAAGTCCTTCACTCTGCCACAGCTCTTTAGACCCTTCCTTGGCATTTTGCTCAAATGTTCATGAAAAAGTGAAAGGTGGCTGCTACTCATCAGTGGGGCATTCTGATATTCTCTAGAGCCAGAGAAGACTTTGTTTTTAATAAAACAATATAACCACATCAATAAATGGTTGTACTTCATGCATTTATTATGTACTAAAGGCATAGTATCATGAAATTCTGAAGAAAGAATAACTGGAGACATTGACATGAAATTACCTATGTATACTGCAGAGTGTGGAACCTACTAGAATGAGCCCAAATATGCCTCAGTATGATCTGATGTTCACTTTGTGGCATGAGAACGCCAAATAAATTACTTTTATTCTTCAATTCTGAGACATTAAAAGTTAGGAATTACAGGTGGGGAGAATGACAAAGGGTAAATGATTTCCACTTATGTTAATTAGAAATTGCAAGTGTGAGAGTATACATTTGTAGAGCTTTGAACATATAACCTCTGGAGTAGATACAAAGATGTAAACCCACTTTACCTCAATAGGCATAATTTGGGGAAAAAAAAAACAAAACTTTGAACCAACAACAACAACAAAAGAAATTGCCAAGTGGATTCACTTTTTACTCAAATAAGAAAGGGGTTTCCAAGTTGGGAGGTGTCATGTTCAGCTAAGAGAAAAAAATTTTATGATCAAATTAAAACACACAATCCTGAGGAAAGGTTTATTACAGATGCTGTGATGATTGACTCATAACTATAATGTTCCTAGTGGGCACCATGGTAATGAGGGTTTCCTTTTAATAAGCTCTTTTCTCCTTAACTAAACCATATAAAATGAAAGGTGAGAGGAAAAATATTGTTTGTGGCAGTGAGGCAGCCTTTAGTGGCATCACTGTCACTGACCATAAGTATAGACAGGGATTGAATACATGCAGTCCTGGATGGCATAGCTTTGGCTTAAATCACATCACATATTCCAGAATTCCTTTCTGTAGTTGTGAGACAGGTAAGTTACTGGCTTCATCTCTGTTTGGAGAGCATGTGACTCTTCTGAAATATGGCAACTGGCCCAACCGTCCCTGGAGAAGGTGGGTTGACCCATGGAGAAACAGTCTTTCAAAACACAAGTCCTAAGGGCTATTGGTGACACCCATGTGATGCTATGCAAGACAGAAGAAAGACAGTCTTTGCCAAATAAACTAAATGTCAAAAGTTCATGGGAAATCACACTTCTAAAATAAAATCACAAGCCTTTTCTAAACAATTATAACTTAAGTGCAGAGGAGAAAGAACTTCGACCACTCCCCCCATCTATTACAAAAGGAGATGTAGGGCCTTCTTTACTCTTGAACAAAGCTCCATTGTTTTCTCATGATTTTGCTTTATGGAGTTTAAATTAAAGGGAAGATACTCTATGGAGAAGCAAATCTTTGTTTTAAAGTGTTTAAATAGCACTTATATTGGTGAGCTCCCTTGAGTGCCAGTGCTTGTTCTGAGATGATTTTTTTTTTAATCAGACATATTTCAAATCATTATCATGAAAAACCAACTGCAAGCAGTAAACGTATTGATAAGAAGTAAAACTTCATAATACCAGATGACTTTACATACAGAGTGTCCCAAAAGTCTTAGCAAAATTCCCTCAGATATCCAATGTAGATAATGAGTTGACTTCATTTATAAACACACAGAACATACTAGACATGTGTCACGTACCATACTTGGGACAAAAAAGAAAATGATCACTCAAAGTCTCTGTAGCATCCTGGCAGAAGTTAAGCTACCCTCAAATCTTCAAGGTCATGGTTCAATTAGTCTACTGACTTTGGGCCAGAGAAACTTTAAATAAAAACTTGACTCCCTTGTTAGGAATTGTAACCTGGTGCTTTCAAAATGATTTCATTAAGTTTACCACATAATTATAATTGAAGAAAATATAGGGTCTATTTTTTAACCCATTATTACAAAATCCATCACTTTAAAGGATGTTAATTAAAAAAGAAAAAGTAGCATTTCAGCAAAAGCTAGTTTAGAAATCATTATATGAGCAGACCGAACTTTTTAATTTATTTTGAAAAACATATGAGACTTTTATAGGAAAAACAAACAAGACTTTTAATCTCCTAAGAAATACTTCTGGGTATCTCTATTTTCATGTCTTCCACGTCATGAGAATGATAATATTAATATTTTGATAGCTATGAGTCACTATTTCAGCAACATGTGGGTTCTCTCTCTTTTTCCTCTTTGCTTTTTCATGTTGTGATGAAAAGTGTATTAAGTGCAAAAAATCATTTCCTCAACCAATTTTTTAGATGTTTAAAAGCCTAAGGCCATCAGAATTAGCTTGTCTAAAATTATACCCACTTTTGGGGATAATATTTAGTCCAAACGAGGGTGTTAAGCAGTAAACTTCTAAGCACAGATGTAGGAGCATGGAGTAAAGGCTCATGAAAAGTCTCATTAAAGATGTGAACATTAAACTGTTTTGAATGATGAAGAGTTAACCAAAAGAAGTGGGAGACAGAATGTTCCAGGTAAAGAGAATAACATGTGTTAAAGCCCAGTAGAAAGATTTAGTACAATATTTAAAGGAGATTTCAAGTTATAAAGTACGAGAGAATGACAAAGAAAAGACAAAAGAAATAAATAGTTCAGGAGGTAAACCTAACCCCCAAAAAAACCACAAGAGGATTTTAAATATGAGATTGGCAAGATCAGCTTTGCAGCTATTAAGATCAATTTCATAGCTGCTCAGAGTATGGACATTTAGGGGGGAAATGATGCAAGATACTTGATTTAGAGCATCCATTAATGTGAAGGAAATATTACAAAAATTTGAGCAGGCTCCAGATTTTGCCTGACTTTGTATTTACTCAGGAGTTACATGCTATCAGAAGAGAAAGTACTGGAAGATTTAAAGCCTAGAGAAACACTACTGCTTTATTATCACTGTTATTGGTTTGTTTTTTTTTTTTTCTGTTTTCAGAGTTGTTTGAAGTGTAGTTTTATTTTTTTTGTAGTTATTTTTTTAAATATTTTTTTCCTTTTTTTATTAAAATATTTTAAAATTTACATATACTTGCCATCAATTGTAATCCCCATGTATTCCCCATCACCATCTCACCAGTGCACCATCACCTCAGTCCCCCGTGCTCCCGTCTTCCCTCAACCCTTCCCCTCCCCTCCCCACCAGGTGTCCCCAGTCTGTCTTTGTCTCCTCATTTTTGGTTTCTGTGTCTTTATTGCTGTTATTGTTATTATTGTTGTTCTTGTTCCTTTCCTTGATCCTCCTTTGGTTCCCTTATGTTCCTCCTAAGGGAGGAACCATCTGTTATTGTTAAGGTCATTCTATTTATAAAATGTTTTGCTAGTTATCGGAAACCATTCCGTAGCTGGTAGTTTAAAGTCACTGTTCATTTCATTATAGTCACAACCTGTGGTTCAGGAATTTGAGTAGAATTCAGTTGGGATATTCTACTGCCTGAGTGGTATCATCTCTGGTCCCTTTGTGATATTCAGGTAATGATCGTTCTGGTCTGGAGTACCCCAAAAGTCTTCACTTATGTTTGGTGCTAGTCTGGGCTGACTGGAAGGCTGCACTGAGCTGTGATACTCTCTTTATGTATAGTTTCAGGGCCATTCACATGCACTGACCTATCAGCTGTTCACACTTCTCCCATGGTGGCTCAGGACTTCATTAGCAAGGATACCCTTTGCATTTTATTTCGTTTCTGATGACATAATTCCCTCGAAAATGTAGTGATATTCCTGCACATCAAACAGATGCCACTCCTTAGGGTCCTTTAAGATAGGTCCTTTTCTACCTGGACTCCCTAAGAAACTGATTCTGAGTATCTACAAAAAAGATAAGAAGTAACAAGTGTTACTGTTTGCAGACGATATGATAATATACATAGAGAACCCCAAAAGCTCTACAGAAAATCTACTCAAGCTAATTGGCCGATTTAGCAAAGTAGCAGGA
>JAGFMF010011726.1:2421549-2445220 GCA_019455555.1 Galemys pyrenaicus
GCACGAGGGACTGAGGTGATGGTGCACTGGTGAGATGGTGATGGGGAATACAATTAATGGCAAGTATATGTAAATTTTAAAATATTTTAATAAAAAAAAAGAAGTAACAAGTGTTGGTGAGAATGTGGGGAAAATGCAATCCTGTGCACTGTTGGTGTGGATGTAAATTGATGCAGCCACTGTGGGAAGAAAAAAAAAAACAACTCTGTTTCATTAAAAATGGAACTGCCATGTGATCCAGCCATTCCATTTCCAGGTACATATCAAAAGGACTAAAATCAGAATCCTAAAGATTGATAGCTGCTCCCTTGCTTGTGGTAACATTATTCAAATTAGCCAATATATAGAAACAACCTCATTGTCCATCTGTGATTGGATGGACAAAGAAGATCGCACACAGAATATTATTCAGCTATGAGAAAAAGGGAACTCCTGGACCTTGAAGGCATCATGCTAAGTGAAATAAATCAGAGAAAGACTATAATATCACAATTAGATAAAATAGGGTCTAAAAGTGCATCTTATATTGTAGAAACAGAGTAGAATGGTGCTTATCCGTTCCTGGAGAGTGGGGGAAATGGGGAGATGTTGGTCTATGGGTACAAATTTCCAATTAGACGATGCGTAAGTTCTGAGGATCAAAAGTATAGCCTGGTGACTATAGTTAATTATACAGTGCTCTATATTTGAAAATTTCTAAGAAATTACATTTTATATGTTTTCACTACAAAGCAGAAATGGTAAGTATGTGAGGTGATGGGGTTTTAACTAACCCCATTGTAGCAATAATCCAGCAATCCATATATGTAGCAAATCATCACTTAATATGCTTTAATCTTATACAAAGTTATAGGTCAATTATTTCTCAATAAAATTGGGGAAAAATAGCAACTTTTGATGATAATAAAAAGATAGGAAATTTTAATTTGGAAAGTTTTTGAAAACTTAAATCAAGGGAAAACAAACCAACCCGTATAAGGAAATCAACTCTGTCATTTCAAAAGAAGTGCATGAGTGGGCATTCCAGGGCCACAACAGACAAGGCCACAATTGCTGGCCTCCCAAGTAGAATTACTATTTTGACTTCACCTGCTGAACTGTTCCTGAAAAAGATGGTTTTCCATGTGAAATTCCTTTTTCTTTGCCTTGACTATTCTATACGCACTACATGCTCAGTGCATCTCTCACACTTGAATCTTTTTACCTACTTTTTTCTCTGTTATGATTGTTTTATCTATTTAATCTTATTACATAGTGTAGACTTCTGTGTCACCTCAGATCCTTCTAGAAATGAGTCAGGATACCAATAAAGAAACCAATTAAATAGAAGTAATTTCAATCATGCATGTATAGTGTTTAGAAACAAAAGATGTTAAGACTGAGAATTACTTTCTTATTTTCTTTCTTTCTTTTAGAATTAATGCTATTAAAAATAGGCATCTTAAAACCAATATATGGAGCACAGTCCCAATTGTGCTCCCACAGGAAATATAGGAAGATTTTTGTTAATAAGCGTACACTGCTTATATCGTTTGTTTCGTGATATTTGGAATTTGAGTCCTATTTCGATGGCTGCCAAAGGGCATCCAAACACAGAAACTACTGACTTTGTAAACCAGCTTCAAAGGAGGAGTGGTGAAGCACTAGTTACCAGGAAAAGGGTAGACCTGGAGATCTAATTCCAGATCTGAAGATCTGGAATCCAACTGTGTTTCTGCCATCATGTAGCTGAGCAGCCTGAAATAAGTCCTGCAGCCATGTGCTAGCTCCTTCCATTTCTATGGTTCCACCTTCCAGAGGTGAAGGCTGTTTTGCATGTCCTTCCTCGAACAATGTTTGCTAACATCTCTTTCACTGACTTTATGAACCATGTGGGTTACATTGACTTATTTATTTGCCTCTTCCCTAAATCAGCTTTTCCTGAGTGTGTGTGTGTGTGTTTGTGTGTGTGTTTTTTTATATTCCTTTGTAGATCATGAGCAATCATTTCTTAAAACATTTTCTTAAAGTAAGAAGGCAAGCAACTTTTCAGTTTCCATTTTGAATGTTAAGGTAACATTCAATATAGATGGCTAGGTAACTTTAATCTGAAAGCAAAGGAAAAATAACTTGACACAGACCTTTATACACCCAGGAGCAACCAATCCTTCCTGTATGCCCTTGTATTTCATTCTACCCTTGGGAAAATAATAGGAATGATTGAAAGAATATAATGAGGCTAGCATTTGGAAGAGAAAATGAGATAGGGTAGAATAAAAGACTCAAAAGTAACTGTAGAGAAGAGTGGGTCTAAGGCATGTCTAAGAGAAGAGAACTGTGGTGAAGGCAGGGTTCGGAAAGTGGAGGGAGACTAAAAGGCATTTAATCTACTCTTTCACTCTGAGAGTAAATTCAGAAAGTGTCTGAAGCTTCTTGCCTTTTTGTCACTAATAGTTTACTGGAGCTGCTTCAAAATGAGAGTTTTAACAGAAACACTTTAAAAGAGATTGAGACAAAAATGTAATAATTGCACACTCAGACTTGTAATTTTAGAAATTCAAGATGTTAAGGGCTCCAAACATGCTACTTCAAATTTGGATTCCTTTTCACTCTTCACGAAAAACTAGTCTAGTCATATTGGACCTGATCGCTATTTTGAGTCATACCAGTAACTGATTGAAGTCCATTGTCAGAGTGGGAAAACTGTACTTTTTCCATAATTCAAATCTAATTGAAAGAATGTAGCTCAACAATTTTGAAATAATGAATTTTTTTTAAGATAATGGTTAAGTTCAGTCCAATCTTAGAAAATCCCAGCCCCAAAGGATTTTTTTTTTAAATCAAGAGAAAAGGATCGATGAGCAAAAATGGCATCATATAGCAAAAGCCATCTTTTTAGCTGCTATGCCACATTCCCTAAGGTAATATAAAACACATTTTAAAAAAGCATTTCTGTTGACAAAAGTCAAGAAAATAAGGTACTCTCATGACCAGAAAGAGTCACCAATGAATTGTGCTATGTTTAATTGCTCAGAGTAGACGCAAAGTGGATGAGGAAGAGGGAAGGCAACGACGGAAGGGGAGATAATCCTCCTGAAGCACCAAGGACCTTTCTTTCCCTGTTTTGCAAGTGTTCCACGCCACTAAAGCATAGTGCGTGCAGGCTTTTACCTTGTCTCTCTTTGACGAAGAGAAGGGAAAGGGAATGCCAAAAAAAAAAAAAAATCATCTGGATGGTAAATAGAAGAGGCACTTGTGCAGCCCTGGCCTCCTGTCATTGTCTCCATTGTAAGCGGTGTCAGAGCCATCACATTAGGTTGCCACCACAGGGTGCATGCAAATGGGAGAGAGAGAGCGAGCAGGCAGCGCTGAGCAGCCACCACCTGCACATTTCAGATTGTTGGCAGGTACATTGCAGTGGACTAAAACAGAATAATTACTGGAGATAGAGTTGGCAAGTATAGTGTACGGAGAGGCATTCAATTGCACATGAGTACGATAGGTGAACTATAAAAAAATGGTGGGGAGGGAGGGGGAAAATTTCCCCATTAAACACCAGACAGCTGGCAATTCTGATCTTCCATTTTGTTTTCTATGAAATAAGAAAGGCTGACCTATGAAGTCAGATGCTACAGATATTGGACCATTGATTTAAGCAGGTGACTCCGAAAGTCAAACCAGGATCTTTTAAGAGGGACTTCCTAATATCAACGGGAATAAGCTTTCAAGGGACTTGTAAGGAAAGGTGTGATAACCACATAGTACATGAGAAAATGCAGGTTAGACTATTTATTTGTAAACACTGGGATGTTTTCTTTATTTATCATATAATCAGCACTTATGAACCAGTCACTGTCACTTCATATTTATTAACTCATTCAGTTCTCAGAGCCAACCTTAACATTGCTTTACTTATCATTCCCATTTTGCACGTAAGCAAGGAAACTGAGTCATGGAAAGCTAAATGACTTCCCAAGACTATTAAGCTGTTAGGTGGGAGTGGGGGCTTCAGCACTCCATCCCACACTGAGCTATAATATGGGGCTGTCTCCACATATGATATGAGAACGTATAGGAATTAGAGAGTATCAGAATGTTAAATGAAAATCATATAGAGATTTGCAGAATAACAAGAGCATGATCCCTTTACACTAGTTATATAAACTATTCAAAGTGAGCCTCTCATTGAATGTGTAATTATTTACATAAGTTTATAATATTTCTGACAACATCCTGTTTATTGGTTTTGCCAATGAAATGCCCAAAACGCACTATGACTTCTTTAAAAAGCAGAAAATATTGACAGATGTGTGTTACATACTTCCCCTGGCTGCAGTGTGTGTAGGGCTGGAAGGTATCTCTGCCACAAGGACATAGACCCCTAAGGGTCTTTGACATCTTCCTAATTTTTGTCCTTTGATGACATCATTAGGCATCTGAGCAAAATGTATCTGAACTTCCATTTGAATTTCCTGTCTTTTGGGACAGATTTCCAATATTGTTTTCATATCACTTATATTAACACCATCCTGATTAGGACTGGTGCTAGATTTGCACCTGTCCACTGAAGACTGCCCTGCAAGCTCCAACTTGACCCTTAGCACCTTTGACATGGATCTCCAAATACATTTGCATCTAGATTTTTAGTTGTGAGCCACTTTGAATCTAGAAGCCTCTGAGAGGCTGTCTGTGGACTTAGTCTAATCAAATCCCGAGGCTCTTTTAGGGTACTCTAGCAGTAGCAGTGTCATGGAAAGGGGGCTAAAGCATTAACGTGGACAGGATCAAGCTGGTAGCAGAAGTTTGTCGAAGAATTTGCACTTCCTGCTGGAAGTGTTTTTTTCCTTTTATAGCATTGGTATGGGAAGGGGATAAAGAAATTTTTTTTCAGGAAGAATACTAAAATCAAACTCTGATTTATTGTACAACCTCAAGTTAGTTACTTAGTCTCTCTAGACCTCCATTTCTTCATCTGCACAAATAGGAATAATGACTGTATTATCTCTAATATGGTAAGAGTAATAGAGTCAACAATATGTACTAAGTCCAAAAATGGCAGCCATTATTATCTCTAGTTTTATATCATTGTTGTCTAATACATACTCACATGTATTCAACAAATAATTATTGAGCACCTACTACACCATCAGGTTTGATCACAGTCGTGTATGCTTGACAACACTTTATTGCACATCAATATCTGCCATAAGGAAAATATATGTAGATGTGTTGCAAACAAGTATGTCCATATCTCTGTTTTTTAATCCTTCTATTTAAGGCTAATGCTCTTCCTTTTCTAGCCTTATTACAACTTATTAAAATACAGTTCAGAAATTGAGACATCCTTTTACAAAAATCACCTTCCTGTGTCCTTCTAGTTCAAACTTCATGGTCTACTTTATTAGGAAAAAGATACCCTGAAGTTTAAAATAAACATCAGAGCTCTAGATGGGAAGGATGAAGAAAGGTATACTTCCAAAATATGATTAGGGATGATCATCTTGATTCGTTATATTAAGGTTAACTCTTATCCTAGATGTGACGGTCAGTTTGTTCATTCCAGAAGGAGCAACACCTTTGTCCTGCAGAAGGTTTCTGTCTCCAGATATTTCTCAGCATTCTTGACAGCTAATATAAGGAAATTGGTACACTCCTTTCTATGTGGTAGGACCAGAAATAACCATCAAAGGGAATAAAAACCTCTGAGGCAAGTCACAGGTATAGGTTAGTGGTTCCTGCCCACATAGAGATTCATCCTTCAACTTTACAGAAAAGGACGTGATTGATTGAAGGAAGAGTGAGTTTATCTATGCTTGAGCTGGAGCTTAAAGGGGGGACGTTCCCCTGAGGCCATTCTCTTGGTCGAAGCAATAATCATTAAAGAAATTTCCCAAGGGAATGTGGAATTTTGAGTTTTAGGACTCCTGAGTTTATTTGCCCCTCCCTACCTGGCCTGTTCTTCCCTCCCTTACCAACCCTGGAATTCTCAGTGTTATTTTGTTAAGGGACTCTGCAAGTCCCATTTACACTTAATCAGAATGGATAACCTCACAGAATGTTTTCATTTCCCTTTCCCTGGACAATTGTCCTTTGGAGAGAATGGTTGAAATTGGCATATCAAGAAAAATAGTAACAGGAGATTCCACAAGTTCTGCTGTGTCACCAGTAAAACAAGTAACATATTAACCTTTCCAGTTCTCTGTGAGTTAAATAACTGACCAAATTTATCCAAACCAACCACCAGCATTGCAAAAATTAGAAATGTGAAGAGGCTATAGAGGATGACGTTTTACATGACTATGGGGGCAAGCAGATTCCTGCTGACTGGAGTGATCAAAGAAAGAGTCTTGCAATGATCTTGAAGAAAGGATAAATAGTGACAAATAAAAAGAAAAGGCATTCTAGGCAGGAAAGAAGGGTCAAGGAAAGCTTCATGGTGAATTCCCAGCTTTACTGGACCAAAGGAAGGCTGAACTGGTTTGCTGGAGTCAGATGTTTAAGTTGTGCTTTACAAGCTCGCGGAAGACATTTAAGACTGCACAGGGGAATGTTATAAAGAATGTGGGATTTTATGATTGTAAATCTGGCAGGTGTGGGAGGGATGGATTAGAAGGGGGAAGACAAGATGTGATTGCAGAGGCCATAGAGTCCTAAATCAGAATGGTAGTGGTGGGGAGAGTGAGAAAGAAGGGAGGTAGCAAGATGCTGATTATCAAGTATTTCCCCTGCAGAGACTCATTGAAGCTCTCTAGTTTCTTTACTACATTTCGTAGGAAAAATTACAATATTATCTTCAGCAACTTCAAAATGCAGGACCTGTTAAGGATCTGATTTTTCAAACCTTTTGAACAAATAATATTAAAAGCTTATGAGTTATATATTCACAATAAGTCGACATCCATTCTCTTCATTGCATGTAATATGGATAGGTAAAATACGCACCTTATGTGTGATTTGTGTATATCAATAACAATGTATAAAGAAAACATATCTAAAATTTAATCAGGGTTTCTGATTATAAGCTGTATGAATCAATAAGAAAGTACTTGGAGCAAAATCTTTAACATGCAAATCTCGATGTTCAGATATCAGCCTTTAAATTTTTGTCATCAAATCAGATCATTAAATGTCATAGCCTAATTCTCTCCTTATGACTAAGAGGGTAACTAAGGAGAGAGAGAAATTATTTCATACCTCCCATATTTGCTTCTCTCTTCACCTATCTCTTCATTATGGCAAAAGCCATATTGTGCATTACATGGTTGCTGAGTGAGACTTTCTTAATCTTTTATTTATTCTCATACATATGAATTAGAATGAGGTTAAAGGCATTACTAACTGCCAACATTGTTCAGCCCACTTGCTTCATGCCCTGCTCCATGCCCTGATTGGGATCACAAAACCCAAAGAAGGATGAGCAGAATCATCCAACTTGACAGAATGAGGTAGAGGAAGGACAAACCATCCATCTGCCCTCAACATCCCTCCCAGTGAGCTGGGTTTCCGTCATCTGTAGGAAAAATTCATTTCAAATCTTAAGGAAAAAAAAGAAAAAAGCATGCTAAGTTCCCACATTTAACTCTTAGGACTCAAAAATAATTTATAGTTAGGGAAATTATATCCTTTAAGGCAAGTGTCATATTTTGCTTCTTTTTAAATGCCTTTCCTTTGTTCTTCTGTACACCCTAGCAAACAGCAGATTCTCAATTAATATCTGTTGACTTCAGTTTTTGAATCATCGTTATCGTTTTAAAAATGATGTAGGTTGAAAATATGTAAACCAGGAGGGTTAATCAGGAGGCAAGGTAATTTTAATTAATTATACCTTTTGTCTTTTAAGCTTAGCAAATGGTTACTGTGAGAGTCCATTGGAAGAGAATGCAGCGTCATGTGTTTCAAACTGGGACTGTTGCTAATATATCTTTCTATCCATTCCCACATGGATCTGTGGAGCTGACAAAATGCAGCAGAGGGTGAGCCCTTTGTTGAATGACCCTCAGATGGTTAATTTTGTTTGTTGATGGTAGATACTGAAGCTACAGAAAAGCTGCCCCTGATATTCAATGAGCCTTTTCAATTTTTAATTTGACATGGAGAGTTACATGGTCTACGATACACGTCGACCAGCAGTTATCTCTTATCATCAACTTTGGTTGGTTTCAACCCTTCTTGGCTGAAAGCAGCTCTATTGTAGGTACCTTTTCTGGCTCTAGCTTACATGTGTGGTTCAATGACAAGATTCCTGATAAACTGGAGCAGGGGATGAGGAAATGGCCTTTGAAATGGCTTATCATTCACTTCTTTAGGTTTAGTTTCTGCCTGACAGACTTATTAAAGAGTCACACAAAGAAGACTCGGGATTTGTGTCCCAGGTCACTGTGAAATGAGACTTGTATAGCTGGAAGACATCTTAGAGGTCAACTCATTCAGTTTGGCCATTTTAATGTAAGGGCACTGATGCTTAGAGAATGAAATGACTCACCCAAGGCCATGTAGCACATGTGAGAGCCAGGGTTAGATTCAGCCTGTTCAGGAGTCTTCCCTCGCTGACTTTTTTGCTTATCGGTGTCAGGAAAATCTAGAAGGAAAAAAATAGAGATAAACTAGTTTTCCGTGAGTTTTTCCAAGAACACCATTGTGTGAGGGATTATTATGAAGTTTCTAGGTTTCCTTAGCTTGGCCATTCCTTTAAACAGGTGGATTTGATTCAAAAACTCAATAAATGTAAACAAAAAGAACACTACATGAAAAATTGGAATTGGGCTTCAGTTCAGCATATAGTCCTTGCGCAATTATTGTATATTACTATTGTGTGTCTTTTATCTTCACAATAAATCTGGAAGGATGTGCCTCTAGCAGTACAGATGGAGAAACAGATTTCAGAAGGTTCAGCATCTTTCCCAGGGTCATGGAGGTATTGTCCAACCCAGTCTCTGATTCCTAAATCCCGATTCTTCCCCTTTACCACACCTATTACTGTGAGTCTTCAGGCAAATGAAATTACTTTTCATCTCACAATCCCAGTTTCTTTAGCTCTCAAATGAATACACTGATACTTCTTCTAGCATTTATGTAGGATGAAATGAGAAATAATGTATCCATAGTACTTGGTTTGGTTTCATAGATGAGCTCAACAAAAGTTAGTTCTATGCACACCTGTATCCCTCTCCCCTTTGAATTTTTCAGTAGGACTTACATCCTGACTTGTGTTGAATCGTGCTGAAAGGAGAAAATTGAAACACTTCCATGGTATCAGACAAGAAGACGTTAAACCTTCTACATGATAATCCCCAAACACACTGATAATAATAGTTAAATGGAGAATTGGGCTACCGTCTGTTTCCCTATGGGTAAAAATAATTGAATCAATCTAAGTTTAAAATGCAAGTAAGTTTCCAGAAAAATGTGTTCAAAATTCAGGTAAATGTTAGACAGTGGATTTTTTCTAAGGCCCATTATTGATCCTACTTAGTATGTCCTAAACAAAATGAAAAGATGTAGTCGTATTCATTTAACAATTGCAAGTAGGCTTCAGAGATTGTTGGACCATTTCTTCACACAGTGTAATTTCTTTTGTACTATATTTTGAAATTATAGTCTAAGTATAAATGTGATTCAATTTATAAATATCCAATTTGCATGCAGTGTTTCAGAGATTCATCTATTGTATTTAGCCAAGAGCACTTTTTACAGTTGATAGCAATGAAAGAGGTTTATATTATGAGGGTAACAATGAAATAAAAATACAAATAAAAAGACTATCATGCTTGATTCAGTCGTCCCAAAAAGTGTGGAGGACTGATAAAGAAAATCACAATGGTATAAAACAAGATCAGTGATTTTTTTTTTAGATTTAGTAATTGACCTTAAGAAAAATCATTACACAAACTCCTGAATGAAAAGGTGTGTATTTATGGCTGGAATATGAACAGTCTGCTTCATTTAAACATTCTGTCACACAAGACTTGAGAGAAAGATGACCACCAAGCTGCTCTTGTCTAGAATGTAAGTCTCAAGGGGCTGGGATCTAGTCATATTTATCATTTATTGCTTTTTCTATTACATAGCACAATGACTTGCCCATAAAGAATACCCAATAATTATTGAATGAAGGAAAATAAGGAATAAGCGCTAATCTGCGGCAGAAGAAAAGATTGTCAGAGGGATATGGAATGAAGATTTGACCCAAAATATGCATGAGTAAGGCTAAGAACTCCAAAGGATGCTAGTGTAAGATAGTCTTATTGTGCTAGCTTTTCTACAGGTAAAACAAAATAGAAAACTCTACATGAGTGCATTTATGCTGCAACATGGCTCACCTAATACACAGCATCTTTTCCACTGCATATTATTGCAGAGCCTGCCTCATCTTCCTGTTCACAGCAAGAGGTAAATTATAGCTCTATCTGTATTTTAAAATAAATTTCCTATAAAATATGCCAAGAACCTGTCTACATGTTACCAACCATAGAGTGAATCTTAGATATGTCACTTGACTAATCACTAGAAAGAGAAGATAAGGGCCTCCCTGGTGGCGCGAGCGGTTAAGCACCACACTATGAAACATGCAGTCACTGCAGCACCAGTTTGATCCCCAGCCAGGGAGGGGACCCACATGGTGCAGCAGACCTCTCTCCTGGCTCACCCACTGTCCCCCTCAGCAGTGTGTTTCAGTCTGTCTGCCTGTTCTGCTCCCCACTCTGTCTGGTGAATCCTCTCACCTCCCATGCGTCTCTGGCCTGTACCCCAGCTCTTGTGTGCATAAATAAATAAATCTTTAAAAAAAAAAAAGATATACTGGAAAAGTGAGTGAACCAATATTTACTTAAATAATACCTTCCTATAAGACTTCCAAAATTCTCTACTGAATCAATAAGTATACATTGTCCAATTGAAAATACATTTTTCTTATTATAGTGCACTATATAACCTTCATAAAAGTCCTGGCTTATCAGTGAGCTATATTTCATGAAGGGTAGTGGAGATACCCCACCTCCACTGCAGGCCAGTGCTACTGGGAATCAATCTGTCTTCACAGGACTCCATTTTAGATTTTGATGAGAAATCTGTACCTTTAGTGTGAACTTCTTCTTTGGATGGCCCCACTTCCTCTCTTCCATCTTGCAGATCACACCCATCTTTACCACTCAGGAATTTTCTTCATTTTCTAGGCACTTTCTATGATATCCTAGAATGCCTTAATCTGTCCTGGCTGTAGAATTTTGCTTCTGTACCAAACTTGCCTTCACCAAGACATCAGAAAGCAGACAAGTTCATTCTTTCCATTTGTATTCTAAACTATGATTATAGAAAAGAGCAGCCACAATACAAAATAAGAGAAAACTAACATTGTTCAGCTTCTTTTGGAGGGTTCCATGGGCCTAAGCACAAAAATGAGGAAAAAGGTTTCTTCTATTTAAGTTATAAAAGTAGAATAATGTGTTGCACCAGAGCGGGTAACATCAAAAATCTTCTGGTGGCCAAGATAACGGAATTATTTACTTGTATTTGACTCGCAAATTGACCTGGTGCTTTACAATCACTCCTTTGAGTATGGGTGGAACCTGTGACTTGCTTCCAGCTTTGTCATGTCCTCATGACAAAGATGATGGGATAGAGAAGGAAGATTTCTTCTGGCCTTAAACAAGAAAATGGCCATTTTGTGGCCTACCGATGGAGAGGACCATTGGCAGAGAATAATGGGCTGCCTTTAGTTGCTGAGAGTGCTTCCCAGCTGACAGCTGACAGAAATTCAGGGGCACCAGTTCTACAATCACAGTTGATGAATCCTCCCAGTCACGAGAGGGATCTTAGAAACTGATCTTTCCCTAGCAGAACTTCCAGATGAGTGAGAGTACAGTTTAGCTGTTGCCTTGTTTGCAACTGGCCTGACACTGAGTAGAGAACCTAATCCAGCTGTGCCCACATTCTGGCCCCACAAGAACCATGAGATGAAAACTGTGCGCTATATTATACCTTGGATTTGTGGTAATTCCTTTTATAGCAATAGAAAACCAATATATTGTACATGTCCTACCCCCTCTCCAGTCTTTTCTGGGATGCTGAGTATACCATAAGTGTTCAGTAATTAATATATCTTTGGTTGATCCATTAATCATCTTCAGACTTTGTCCTTCAATGTTATATGTTTAAGAGCTCACTAATCTTTTCCATATATGGGGACAAATCATGTTATCGTAACCTTAGATGATAAAGAAAGTTACAAGAAACAAAATACTGTTCAATACTCACTGCTCTGGAAATAAACATCAAGAAATACATGAGATGCAGGTGTAATGGTAGAGCCTGATTATGATAGGTGTTTTGACTTAGAGGTGTCTTCTGATCACGTTATATAGTCTTGACTAGTTCCCATTGATTGAAGAATGTGTTGGGGTGTCAGGATAGTTTTTCTTCCTACCCCATATAGAATTTTGGAGACCTTCTGGGGCTGACTAGATGGATTAAGATCCATGAGGAATAAGCAAGGTCTCAGGAAATGGCAGATGTCACTTGTTTTGGGAGTTCACTTTAACCTATCTATGTTGGGACGACTAAGGGGCAAGGCTGGCTTACAGAATGTGTGGAAAACAGAAGGAAATGAAAACACTGACCCTGTTTTCAAAAAAGTGGGGGGGTAGTAAAAGTACAGATACTAACATGTAATTTCCATTCTTCCACGATTTCTCTCTACACCCCTCATGGTGCTTTTCATTTGATTTCTTTTTCATTTTAATTTGGGATTTACACTTTGTTTTTCCATATGTGCACATGTTCCATTTACCCTCCACCACACCACCTGTGCAATACCATATCTGCCGCTCTCACTCCTCTCCTTTCTCTTCCCCGGCCCCCATTATATGTCCCTCATTATTTTACCAAGCTGAAGATTTATTCCTGCTGTATTTTGTCAGTGTATGATTTTTTTCTTATCACTGTATGCCAAAGATGAGTGAAACCATCTGATATCTTTCACTTTTTGACTTATTTCACTTTATATAATCAATTTGAGTCCCATCTGTTTTGTCCCCAAAGCACTAATTCATCTTTTTAAATAGTATTTAAATAGTATAGCTGTATAGTATTCCACTGAGTAGGTATTGTATAGTTTCTTTAGTCATTCATCAATTGGAGTGTGCATAGGTTGATTTCATGACTTGGCAATTGTGGACAGTATTGCTATGAAATAAATTTTTTAAAAAGTATATATATATTACATTATTGTTCAGTGTACATTAATCTTTTTATATTAGCATTCTCACATCTTTAGAATACCTAATAGAAATATTGCTGGATCATAAGGGATTTCCATTTTTATTTTCTTAAATGTCACACCATTTCCCTAAAGGCTGCACCAACTTGTGTTCCCACCAACAGTGAATGAGAGTTCTTTTTTTTAAGCACAGCCTCACTAACATTTATTGTTTTCATTCTTTTTGATATGAGTCACTTTCACAGGGGCAAGGTTATATCTCATTTTGGTTTTGATTTGCATCTCCAACATCCTAGATGATGTTGAACAATATTTTTTATGTCTGTAGGCCTTCTTAAAAAAGTGTCTATTTAGATCTTTTGTCCATTATTTCATTGGGCTTCTGGGTTTTTTGCTGGTGGTCTTTTGGTATTTAATGTCAAGCTCTCTCGGGTTCAGAAATACTACTACAAGTATCAGGCTGCACAGACACCTGGATTTTTGGCCGGTCTCATTGTACATTCATGCACAGTTGCTACCAGCCTACTACGAGGGCACCCTCCCACCAGCATCCAAACCTGCAGGCCCTGCTCAATAAGAGATGAGAAAATCAATTTCTCATTTTAAAGGGCCTGCTGCCCCAATTAGTGGTAGACAGAACCACCCTGGAGGTTGCAACCTTCATGTTAGGATAAACTTGGTACCTGGATAGGACATGGGTGTGAGGCTTCCCAGGTCAAAGCACCTGCCAAAATACCTGGAGGCTCCAGAGGACACACACATCCTAAAAGCAATCCTTTCTACACCCACATCCACTCCCTGGTCCCCACTGCAAGTGGAGGACAGTAAACAAAAAAGTAGAGGTTTGGAAAGCCCAGCACATGCAGGAATGAAGGAATATAGGTCTTAAGAACCCATCCAGGTTGGGTGGGAAGCATCAGAAAGTGGGACTATGCTTGAATCAAGGCTCCAGCTCCCCCAAAATACATTCTATTGTCCCATCAGCCTTCACTTGCAAAACACAAAGTCAAGGATGAAAGGAATGTCAAGACAGTAGTAGCAGAGCATTACATCCTGAGTGTAGAACCATACTAAGCACAGGGCCCTTCCGAGACTGCACTGGTCCTGAGCTTTGAAGCTCCTGACCTGAGGAGAGGACTAGGTAGGGAGACATGTATGGGGAGAGGGTGTCTCTATACTGATTCTGCTTCTCTCTATAAGGAGCCTCCAGTGCCAATTACCCTCATTTCCCTTCAACAGACTCCTTTTGTCCCACAAAGTTTCACATGCCTTTAGGAATGGGCATGGAGTTGGGGAGAACTTACCTCTAACAAATGTCTAAAGTCTTCTTTTTGGAGCATCAAATGATTTTTCTCTATTCTGCTGTGGTTAGGACCCCTTTCTTGAGAAAATGGATTCTTTTTATTCAAACTAAGATGAGAAAAAGGGGGCCTTCCTGGTGGCACAAGGGGTTAAGTCGCAACACTATGAAGCTGTCCACAGTCACTGCGGCACGAGTTTGATTCCTGGCCACGGAGGTGTCCCACATGGCACAGCAGCCTCTCCTGTCTCACCCACTGAAATACACCCTCAGCAGTGTATTTCAGTCAGTCTGCCTGTTCTGTTCCCCACTCCGTCTCTGGTGAATCCTCTCACCCCCCACCCCTCTGACCTGTACCCCAGTTCTTGTGTGCATAAATAAATAAATCTTTAAAAAAATAAAATGGAGGAAAATCTAAAAATGGAAAGGAAATACTTGTAATGAAAAGAATAAATTATTTAATATATTGAAATTCACTTTTTGGACTTTTAGGACTTTTAGGATTCCTAATACTTTACCATGAAAATCAGTTTGAATATGTGTGTATGTGCATGTGTATGTGTGTGTATGTGTGTGTGTCATGCATGTGCAGTTATGCAAACGAATAGTTTTGCTGAAAAGATCAAGGAAGCCCTGATAAACATACACTTAAGTGCAGATTATATTATCATACATGTACCCTTTATTAAGTTACTGCTCTTGGGGAAGTCCTTGAGTGAATCCAGTAAGCCACATTCTGTGCTCCCTAATTGGCCATAATCATGTATTTCTTTAAAACAAAAAAAAGACCTAATCTTAATTGGACTGAATCCAGGGTCCCTACCTGTTACTTCACTTCAAGCAGAAGCTTTTGATACATAATCAAGGAACATGATTTGATTTTCAAAGGCCTTTAGGGAAGACGGTCCACAGAGTAATCCTATTAATATTTCTTCTATTAAGATATCTGTTTCCTATATTTGGAATACCCAGAAAGAATGGAATCTAAATATTTAAATGTCTCATAGAAAAATATCTGACAACTGGAAAATGTCTTAAAAGCCTATAAAGTCTGGCGCTGGATAATCAGAATCAGCTAACAGAATTCATTTTTATTAAAGCATTTCAAATGATCAAGCCAGTGATGCGTTTTAACACTATAATGGCATAATACCCTTGCCTCAAATCTTCAAAGAGGCAAAATGATCACAGATTAAGCAAGTTCAATGGCACACAATGTTTTCATAAGCACAAGAATATTACTCCATAAGAAATACTTCTGGTATGAATGATGAGATTTTGAGAAAGTACCATTTTGGTATGAAATGATCTAGTTGCCTGTGGTTATAAATTACTTCAGGCCCAGTTCTCTTTCCCTTCTTCCCCCAGATTCCCTTTTTCCCTGATGACAAAGGGAGTTCTGCGCATGGAAGAAATGAACCAAGTGATGAGGTGAAAGAGAATCTGACCCTACATAGGTTTTTCTTCTTCTCCCCCCCCCACCCCATTTTGTTATGTGTAATAACTGAGAGTGTGGCAGGAAGTAATCAACAGAGAGGGCACAGACTCTTGAAGCAAAGAGAGAACAACATTTGCTGCCAGGAAGTAATCTTAACTTTCAGTTTTCATTTCAGCCTTAACTCTCATCCTCATAAGGATGAGAAAAGAAGTGAACAGTCATGCTTCACTCTCTCCATGAGCACTGAGTTGTCCAAGGGCCCAATGCATGGTCCTGCTATTATGGGATGCTGGGGCAAAGTAATCATCATTATCCAGAGGCTGCATCTGACTCCTGTGCACTCTCTAGAAGGCCCATGTAATAGAGCAATCTCATGCAGAATTGGGTGGCTGGAAGACTCATTTGCATGGGAAATGTCAGAACGACTGTCTGTGCTGCACTGTTCTATCAGACTCTGTGAATTGAGAATATATGCAAGGTACAGGAACTTTTTTAGGCTATGGAGGACTGACTTGACAAATTGCATGGAAAGGCAATAGAGCAGAGGTTAAGCATGCAAGATTCTAAAATATAACACAACCTGGATTCAAGTCCTGCCTCTACCTGGGACAAGCTGTATGATATTGAGCAAGTCACTTAAACTAAAGTCAATTCACTCGTGTGTAAAATGAGGCTGTTGAGGGGGCCTCCCTGGTGGCGCAGTGGGTTAAGCAATGCACTATGAAGCAAACCGCAGCTACTGCAGCATGAGTTCGAGCCCTGCTGCTGGCCAGTGAGGGGACCCACATAGCGCAGGCAGACCTCTCCTGCCTCGCCCGCTGTTCCCCTCAGCAGTGTGTTTCAGTCAGTCTGCTTGTTCTGCTCCCCACTCTGTCTCTGCTGAATCCTCTCACCTCCCATGACTCTGGCCTGTACCCCAGCTCTTGTATGCATAAATAAATAAATCTTTTTTCAAAAATAAATAAATAAAATGAGGCTGTTGATAATACCTTCCTAGTGGGTGATTCAGTACTTGGCACCTGGTAAGTACTCCATACGTAGCTGCTCGATACCATGTCTCCAAATGATTTTTCAGATAATCACCATGTGTTGTCTATATACTTTTTTGTAAGTCCATAAACTCTATGAGACAGGGTTCTGGCCTTTTAAAATTTTTTTTTTTTACACATTTCTGGTGGTTTGTAAACAACAAAAATACATGCGTAATCACTTCCAGCCATGCAGACATCTTAAAGTTTTCATAACATCAAAGTCATTACAAATGAATGGGGGTGTCGATGTTATCTAAATGCTCTCTAGCTGATCCTTCCAGCTGCTGTCATGGCTCTCCTAATTTTTCTTCTTTCATTTTTCCCACATTATTCCACCTCTAAGAGCAGGACTCAGCAGCTGGAGTCGCCACAGGACCTGATTGATGGCTGCAGGACCCAGATGGCAGAGGCCTGAAAATGTTTCTGGCAAATACCTCTACGAGCTGGAGTGCGTGTGTATGTGTGTGTGTGTTTGTGTGTGTACGTATACCATACTCTTCCCTTTTATTGGCACTTGAGCTAAATGCCTAGCAGCCGTTTCTTGGCTGGGTTCCATTCAAACTACAGTTGGCGCCTGTGAAAATGGCTTTGGCTCCAATACCTTATGTGTGACTGTCTATCATGAAGAATTTTCCCACTGCTGATGATTTCTATTTTTATGAATACTTGAAAATACATGTCTCACATAAGAGTTCTGACCTCCTTTTATCTTTCCAGTGGAAATTCTTTCATAAAGGAGTGTCATCTCTTTTATACAATTACGCTTTGTGAGGAGCTATTTATAGTACTGTGAAAATTAGGGAACGTAGTACTCCTTTTGACTTTCAGAAAAATTGTTAAGCATCAAATTGCATGTCAAGGGAAAAATGATCTCATGAAAAAATTAACGGGCTTCACTATTTTCCACTGCCTCCTCGCAGCCCCCACTCCCAAATACATAGAGGACAGGTGTCATTACCCTCCAATAAGATGAAACTAGCATCAGAAATAAAACCACGCTTATCTCGTTTGAGGCAATAGATATGCTGCTGAAAGGGGAACATTTTCGATGCACTGGGAGAACTAGTGAATTTGCTTTCCAAGTGGAAACCTGAGGTGAATTCATTCTGAAAGAAATGATGATTGCAGAAGTGACTATCCAGAACTTGATAGACATGGTTTATTAATTGAGATTTTTCTCATACTGTTCACTTAAAGTTTGGGTCACCTATAAAAAAGACTAGATATATTCCATGACTTCATAATCTCTCATCTTACCTATGAGCACTCTTTGTAGACATTTTCTCTCTCTTAGCTGTCATTTATTTGATTTTCTGAAACAGTAAAATTTTTTCCCTAGCTGGAAATTGAAAATATACTAAACCAAAGTAAGAACTAATGTTTCTCTCTGTGGCTATCCCTGTAACTATCAAGAGGATTTCCCATACTATACCTTACGTAAAAAGGAAAAAAGACAAGCTCATACTATGATAATACTTGACAAGAAGGGAAGAAATTTCTTTTTAAAAATGTAGCTAAGACAATGAGTAGACATAACTCATTTATTTTTAGTTTGTAGAAACTTATGTACCAGGAAAACAAAAGATACCAACACTTCTTCTGATGCAAATTTTAATAAGTTTTGTGTAAGATGTAAAAGAAGTCTCTCTAGAGATCTGGAGGGTTCCATGTCCAAGGATAGTTGGGCTTGAGATCTGGGATGATTCATTATATGGAAGAGCACCTCTGAAATTGTTTAGCACTAATCGTAAAGTCTGGAAAATAAATCTACCGATGAATCCCAATTCAAATACATGGATACTTATAATAGCTTTATTTGTAGTCTCCCAAAACTGTAATCAACCCAAATGTCCTATGATATGTAAATGCCCTCTAGTATGCGCTTCATCCATACAATAGAATGACACACACCAATAGGAAGGAATGAACTATTGATACTTACAGCACGGATGAATCACATATGCATTATGCCAAACCAGAAAGATTATGTACCGTATGATTCCATTTATATGACATTCTGAAAAATGCAAAACACACAGAAAACAGATCAGTGGTTGTCAGGGGCTTTGTAAGGAGCTATTTTGTAGGGGAGAGGAGGGGTAAGGGGAGGGACTAACTACAAATTTTGGGGGTGATAGAACAGTTTTATTTCTTGATTGTAGTGGTGGTTATGGAATTGTATGCATTTATCAAATCTTTTAGAACTATACGCTGAAAATGATGAATTTTACTATATGTAAATTATATCTTAAAAATATTAAGGACCCACTCCATTTAAAAAATGAAATAGTAAATAAGCTCCTGATAAATTTGACAGATATATTTATATTCTTTATAGCTACTTTCAATTTATTAAAGCAGAAGAGAATACATTGCTTTTTTAAAATATCCTAGTTCAGCCTCTTAGTATCTGCCTGTTTTTTTAGCAGAGTATCTCATTCTGATCTCAGTGACGGGTAATGACTCCCAGACTGTCACAAATTGCTGGGGATTTAGCAACCAAGAAACTTATTGGTCAGTCACAGATGCAGATTCTGCATAAGTCCATGTCTACTCTCAGCCCCAAAGACTCAGAAGGGTTCCAGACCACTGCTAGGATGTTTAAGATTCCCCATTCAAAGATGACTTAACTGGTGTCTTATGTATATGTGTGTGTGCGTGTGTGTGTGTGTGTGTGAGGGGGGAGGGATAGAGAGAAGGAGAGAGAGACAGACAGAGAGAGAGAGAATCTGATCACTCAGGTTTGGGAAACACGGGTTCTAATCATTAGCTATTATACACACATACAGATATGAGATATGTGGTAATTTACACACACACAAAACCCTTTTCTGGGTAATACCAGGTTAAAAAAAATCCTGAATGGGAAAGGAAGAGGAGGAAAGATAACATTCAGTCTTCAGAAAACATAGAAAGTAGATGTGTCATCCACTCATGGACAGTGGCCATGGTAGGATATAGGGACAAACAAACACATGTGTTTGTTTACACACGTTTATACACATGTGTGTTTGTATAAACAACCATATTTTGATTCCTGAGGGCTGCCTCCTTAAGCCATTGCTTACCTGTTAACACAAACATCAACGAGCCTGCCTTAATGTGAGAGGCTAAAGCAGTGTTCCTGAGACCACGAAGTACTTCATCCCAGACAGAGTAAGCTAAGTCCCTTTTCATCTGGTTTGGTGTCTCTTGGCATTCTTCTGCCAAGCACACAGACATTGAAGATAGAGAGGTCCCAGAGCCCAGTAGATCATTCAAGTTCCCCCATAGATAAAATCAGGACTCTTCTTCATTTCATGTGTAACTCAGCTTCAGAAATCCAGTCGGTGATGATCATTCTGATCCCCCTTTCAAGTTAACTGTCTTTGTTATCTATCAAGCTATATGTACAGGTACAAACTTTTGTGTAAACCTCCCAAGTCAATAAAATAAAAACAAAATACATTGTCTTCTGATGATATTGAAAGTGCTTCCGTGAGCAGATCAGAATGACTTGTAATTAGCCTGGTAATTTGGGGGTACATATGCAAAGTGGATGCTGTTCAAGTGAGTTTTAATGTACTCAGAAAACAGTTTGCCTTTCCTTTGAAGTAGCCTGAATAGTTTTCTCTTTAGTCCTGTTGACACTATTAACTTGCTTTGCAATCTCTCCCCACCCCCCTAGCCCCCCCTTTTTCTCCATCACTCTTGTGAACAGAAGCAAGGAAAGCCAGGCTTGGAGAGCTCTTGTGCAGAGAGCCTTTTGCTCCGGCTCAAGCAAACAGTAAGGCCAATCAGCCCGAAATCTGAATTTTTCAAACATAATAGACCCTTGGCTTATCAAAGCCTCTTATCTGATTGGAAAAAATCAAAGGTAAACTTCAGAGCTCATGGAATTAAAAGACAAATGAGATGTCATAATTATCAAAGTGGCTAATTTAGAAAATTAAGCTGTTCACATAGGTGACATAATTGCTTGTCACAATCACTCTTTTTCTCATTAGCTTCTTCCATTCAGCACCTACAGCTCAGAACAGTTTTTGGCCTTGTGCAACATTATGGGTGTTCTTTTGTGGTTCAGTGTCAGAATGTTTCTTCCATCTCCTGTAAGTAATTCAGATTTATTAGCAGGTTTATTCGAAGAATAATTCTAGAAATCCCAGTCTTTCACAACTTGCTATTTGATTTTATTTTACATTTGTTGGTAAGCAAGCATTCTTTTGAAATAATGAGGTAATTGTCAAGAGAGGATTTAATTGATATAGTCTATTAATATTCCATGGAAAAGACTAACATTTTGATACATAGTAATGTATTTTTAAAGCCCCTTAGAGGTGAAATAGAAGCTGTCTTTAATTGTCTTCCCAAACTCTAACTAGAAGGAAAAGAAATACATTTTCAAGACATCAGTTTGTTTTATTTGCCTAATATTTTATTAGTTTTCTATAGATTCAGTCTAATGTACATAAATTTCCTATAAGAGAGTTATTTACAAGACTGACAGTAATACTGTTTATGTGTCAGCAAGTTCAGAAATTATTAAGGATAATGTCTGAGAAAAGAAATGAATCTTGTTTGCTATGTGCTTCTAACACATGACTTTGTAAATGGGCAAGGTTAAACATTTTGGATTAAAAACAAGAGTTTGAGATTGACTAAGATCCTACTGTCTTATAAAGTTGGAGACCATGATTGGCTTGCCTTAGAGTGGGACTACATTGATGTTATTCATGTGAAGAAATAATTTATCCTGACTGCATACAGTGAAGCCATCACCTTATGTTTCTGAAATATTCATGTAACTGTGTTTTGATTTTACTAACACTTAGTAAGGTCATTGTGTTGGAGGCGCTTTTATGCTTCTATACTAAAAGCCATAAGATCAGAAAGAACAAGAAAAATTCCTCCCAACACAAGAGATTTCTGTCATTTTTGTCTTTACTTATAAGTGAATCTAAAGTGGTAGGATCACTTAGGGACCCATAGATAAGAATTTGGTAGAGTATATATCCCAGTAAGAAATAGGTACAAGTTCAGTTACATTAATGCAATCGCTGGTGAGAGGAACAGCATAGTAGGTACTCCAACCAGATGAATGGACAACTTGTGTAAGCTTTCTTTGCCTATAAAGAACCAGTGAGATAGCAGAATCCTTGAGTTGAGTTTGGATATATTTTTGAATAAGGAGGTGTGCTAGTGTGTGGCAGAGTAGGTATTCAGATAGAATTCAGAGACAAAGAGACTGAGAGAAGGTGGTTTTGGTCAGGGCAAAATGGTTGTGGACTGTGGTGAGGCTGGCAACATCTCGGAGGTGTCTCAATGGAGAATTTCAAGCTAATGGAACATCTGCTAGTTATAGATGAGAACTATAGTTGGCTATTTTCAACAATTTCACTAGCGTCATGGAGGAGACCCAATTCTTGATGAATTCCATGGACTGTCCATGGAGTTCAGTGGAATGCTGCACTGCAGTATTTTTCAAATTGTACTTTTGTGTCCTAGGCATTTTGTGTTGGAGAGGCAATAGACAAAGCTTAGATTCTTCTGTCTCTTGCTTCAACCAGCACTACTGTGATTTCATCTGTTTTATACAGTGGGCTCCTATTTAAGGTAGCACTTCATGAGAAGGTTTCATGGGTAAAAATACTAGAAGATTGCTTGTCTACAGTAGGCCATTGTATATAATAGTAAACTTGAAGATAATATGTTTAGGAAGAGGAGTAAAATCTAACATGTCTTTGGCAAGAGATTTATGTCAATGGAGGAGTTCTGAAGGCTAGGTGGAGGCTGCTTTTGATGTTTATATCTAAGCTTTCTCTGTAAGGATCTTTTCCATGAAGATATGCTCCCTTTATCTCTTTCTGGTGGAGAAGTAGTACTTTAGAGACACATTTGCACTGGGATCAATGGGTCTCTCAGCCAGTGAGGGGTGCTCCTGACTCCACCCCCATCCTTGCTGAATGAGAAGAAGGAATGGAAGACACTCACAGTGTTTTTCTGGTCTTTGCTCTTTGAAACTTTAGCCCTTTGGATCTGGCTTGTCCAAGAGACTATGGAATCTGTTGTTTTGGCTCTCCGGTATTCAGCTTATATTGTACATTTTGACTCTCCTCTTCCAACTCTCTGGGATCTGCCTGATCCCTGGCTTATGTTTCCTGGCAGAAGTTACCTTGGATTCTCTCTTCTGGCAGCTTTGCTTATGGACTTTGGCTGCTCAGCTCTGAACCTTTTTTGTTTGACTGAACTGGTGGCCATGACAGGATGTATGATTTTGGAGTTTAATAGGGATTCTGTATTTTGAAATCCTTCTCTCATCCTACTCCTTTTTTGATCTCTAAATCTCTCACAGATGAAAAATCTTTGTGCACACTCTAGTCTGATTACCTTACCTTTATGTGAGAGGTTCAAATCCTAGATAGGCAGCAGAGGTTTCCCCCCTTAATAGTTAGGGTTCACTTGACACTCCTTGGTTTTACCTAGTGTTAGTCTGCTTCCCTGAAGTTTTGCCCAGTGTCAGTTTATTTGTTTTCCCCAGTAAATTCTCTGTCTTCCCTTTTCTTTCCCCCACCTCCCTGGTCCTAGATAAGCTATTTGAGATGGCATCTAAAGCCACTTACTCAGTAATGTATTCTTTTTTTTTTTTTTAAAGATTTATTTATGCATACAAGCACTGGGGTACAGGCCAGAGGTGTGGGGGGGTGAGAGGATTCACCACAGACAGAGCGGGG
>JAGFMF010011726.1:2451273-2500415 GCA_019455555.1 Galemys pyrenaicus
TCCCCTCCCCACCAGGTGTCCCCAGTCTGTCCTTGACTCCTCATTTTTGGTTTCTGTGTCTTTATTGCTGTTATTGTTATTATTAATATTGTTCTACTTCAGTTCTCTTTACTCACAAAAACCTCTACCCTGAAATACGTACCTTTTATCATCCTCCACAAAAAAAGAAATACAAGACTTACTTAAAGGGGAAAGAAGAGCAAACACTAGAACACACACAAATCAGTATTTGAATAAATTAATCTTCACTGATGATATATATGATTTTAAACCTTAAGGAGCTAGTAATCTAGGCTTTCAAATCCAGATGTACTGAAGTCTGGTGAGGATGAAAAGGAAAAGAATCATAGTCCAAAGGTTTTATATTCCATAGGCTGTATTAATATATTTCTTTCTACATAGCGCTTACATTTATTAAATCTCAGATAAGTAGGTATTAATAAGTGTTATTTGAAGTTAATAATGAAAAGCTAAATAGAAATATATAGAACAATAATTTTATACTATTGTTAATAATATTTAACATCTAAGCCTTTGTAACTTAGAATACTCACATAATTTTATATACTAAGCCGCATTTTACAGGGATTATTTTTCTACTCTTTAATTAGGAAACTTAATGTTTCTGCCTATATAATCTTCCCAAGAATCAGTCTGTTACTTTCACTATCTTGCTTATGAATTCCAATTATTCGATTGTAGAGGAAGCCAGATTGCAATACTGTTTAGAGTGCTTGCTGTGAATTAAGTACTGTACTAAGTGATTTACATAATAATTTTATTTCACTCCTACCCAAAATCCCACTTATCAGATGTAAAAATTGAGGGTGAGACAGGTCAGATAACTTGTCCACCATCCTTGAGAATGGGGCTGCAGAATATCACCTGGGCTGCAGAATATCACCTTGAAGAGACACTTTCATTGAAAGAGAAGTGGGAAGTTTGTGGAAGCCATCCTTAAGTTACTTTTGTTACAGGCTACAGGAGAGCATCTGTTTCCACTGAAGGGTGGCAATGGCTGATAAATTTTACAGAAATATGGCCACCAAACCTGCCCCAGGTGTCCATTGGTGCCACCATGAACCACATGCAAAATTTAGGTCCAAATGAGCCTGGCGCTGGAACACATGTGCTTGACTATTGTGCGGTGCTGAGAGTCATAGCCCCTAAGAGATGACAGGTCCCTCTTTTCACAACCTCAGCTCCCTATCTCAGGACTTTAACAAACTCCTCCCCAGTTCCAGACACTGCAAACACACAAGTGGAGAAACTGGCTTGTGAGGCTTCTGGCAATTCTCAGTTTCCTGGTGGACATTCAACTAACTCCATGTTGAAATGTATTCCATTTCATTTAAAATGGTTTATTTTCTTTTTTTAAGGCAATATTGGATGGTGGTTAGTAGAAACCCTAGAACCAGAATGCCTTGGTTCAAACTCTAGTTCATCATTGTTTTAGTCATGTTTGTGGGCAGTGGGCTCAATGTCCTGGTGCCGCCTCTGTCTCCTCATTTGTAAAGCAATAAGCATAGCATTCTCCACCTTGAAGGTCTCAGATCTGTTGTCTGCTTTCAAGGTGGATCTTGTAGTTTGTCTTTGTCTCATCCTTTGTTTTTTTCTAGATTCCATACATAAGTGAAACCATCCAGTATTTTTCTTTCTCCTTTTGGCTCACTTCACTTAGACTAATCCCTTCTAGTTCCACTCATGTTGCCACAAACGGCATAAGTTTATCTTTTTTGATTGGTGAGTGGTATTTCATTGTGTATTTATACCACATCATCTTGACCCATTGATCTGTTCTGAGACATTTAGTTTGTTTCCATATCTTGGCTTTAGAAGGAGTGTTGCAATAAACTTCAGATTTCCTTTAAAATGAGTGGTTTTGTGCTCTTTGGATAGATACCTAGGAGTGGCAAAACATATAGTAGATTCATTTTTAGTCTTTTGAGAAGTATCCACACTAATTTCCACAGGGACTGGACCAGTCTACATTTATACCAACAGTGTAACAGGATTCCTTTTCTCTACACCTTCGCCAGCACTTGTTTGTATTTTTTGGTATGGACCATTTTCACAGGTGTGATGTGGTATCTCATCGTGGTCTTGATTTTCATTTCCCTGAAGATAAGTGATGATGAAGATATTTTCATTTGTCTGTTGGCCATCTGCATGTCTTTGAAGAAGTGCCTATTCTTCTGCCTTATTTTTGATTGGGTTGTGTATTTCTTTTTGTTGAGTTGTATAAGTTCTTTGTAGATCTTTGATTCAATCCCTTATCAAATATATGGTATGCAAATATTTCCATTTTTAGGGTGTCTCTTCTGGTCATTATCTTTTTTGCTTTACAGAAATTTTCTAGTTCAATATAGTCCCAGTTATACAGACTTTTACATCAATAGCTGTAAAAACTACCTTCTTTTTGACTCCAGAATTCTAACTGCTATCCATCCCCAAATTACTGGGTTTAATCACCCACTTCCCACATTCCTTCTAGTAACCAGGATTTTGTTTTTATAATTTTATATAATACTTAATATGTAGATATAATCTTTCTGATAAACCTTATTTTATTTTCCTTGAGATCAATAGTTTTAGAGTTCATCAGAAGGAATATACACCTCAAAATTTTGATTACTTACCAACAAGCACATTACAAATATCTGCTACAACATCATGAAGCCTGTGCTTGACTTAGTGTAATTGCACCAAGAAGCTCTTTATGAAGTGCTTGTTTTTATTCCTTTAAATAATAATAACTTGCAGTTCCTAGCAGCTATGTGAGTAATCATATAAACCTAATTGATTTGAGCAGCTACATAGCTAAGCTAATATTTACAAGTGAAATATAACATCCTCTTCAATGACATTTGTTGAAAATGTTGGCCCAAACTTTGAAGACCACCTGAATTAAGCTACAAACCAGAGAGGACTCTCATGGGGAAGAAAGATGTTCACTGTTTTTGCAAGTCTAGTTCAGTGGGAACAACAATTTGTAAATAGTCATTACAAACCAAAAGTGAAACTGTCTATTAGAACCAAGGCAATGCAGTAATTGCCAGATCTGTTCATTCATTTATTCATTCTGAACTCAGTATCTATAGCTAATTTCTATAGTCATCTTTGTTTTTTCCAAACACCTAGAATTCATTTGGGTAAAGCTGATTAACTCTTCTCACTATTTTAATAACTATATCCTATCCCAGAAGCTTTCCCATTTATAAACAGATGTTGGGATACAATACCAAAACAAAACCCTGTAGTTGTTGCTATATACGTGTATATCTAGATGTTTTAAATTTTAGAGGTAACTTATGAGAGCATGGAGCACATTTAAAGTAGCAATTCAGGCTTGTTAGGAAATATCTGATCTATTCTTGAGCATAGTGAGGGGAAAGTTTAGAGTTGGGGAGAGGGCTCACAACCTTATGAGGAAACAAAGAGATAACAGAGTAATATCTCAAAGCCCCTGAGAGAACGTACAGCCAGAATATGAGTGGAGAGAGCATAACCAATGTAGAACAGTGAAGATCAACACAGATATATTGTCAGTTTTGAGGTAAGTCAGAGAACTTGGAGGTGAGAATTTGGGATAAGTGACCAAGAGCCATAAAATAAGGTGAAATCAAGGAAAGAGGCTACTGAACATTTCCTATTCTAGGTTGGGGTTGAACCTAAGACTTGACAGAAAAGAAAAATCACCTCTTATATAATTTTCATCAATTCGCTGCAATTCTCAAAACCAGCCAATATGAGGTCTAGTCCTAAGGAAGGACTGTCAAGGGAAAAAAAGATTAACCCTACACCAAACCTCTTGCATCTTATAATGACTTGACTATGGAAAGGATCATGATTCATGGTCCATATGGTTTCAGGTGGAGGCATTTTAACTATGTCCTAAAGGAAGTGTGGGCCCAGAATCTAGGACAGAGTCAAGAGAGCTAAGAAAACAAAGCGGGCAGTTCATTCATTTGTTGTTTGGGTGGTTGGTTGGGGGCAGGAGGATTGTATAAATATTTTAATCGAACCATGTGTATTTGAGAACTTGTAAAATACTTCTCTTTCTGACACTGTTCAGGCAAGTGCAGATTCTGAGAATTGAGAACAATATAATTTCCTGTCCCTGAATTAAGTGGTGCTGGAACCAAATATATTTGCTCCAGGAAATACTTGCTCTTGGAAGATAAGACTGTGATCTGACCAAGAAAATTCATTTTAATACGCTTCCTTAACTATACTCGTCATTCCAAAACTGTTGTGTCATAACCTATTCCCAATCCCAGTCAACATCTGACTTTGCAAATCCCACTCATTTCAGGTCTGAAAGTAAATCTGTAAATCTCCTTCCCTTAACTTTGCTTGACTGAAAAAAAAATCAGGAATGGACGTGAGCAACTTCATGTAGCTGGGTGCTCTGTTCTGGACTTGGTGTGTCAATCTGGATAGAGTCAGAAGCCAGACTGAGCCATGGGGCCTACACCTCTATCAGTATGGCCTCTGATGGGATGGAAAAATGGGCTTGACAGAAGCTAAGACAAAATGATTTCATCCTTACTAGGGACTTTAAAGGCAAATGCTCTATCTTTATTTTTTATTAGTATTCAGAATTGGGTAATAGTCACGGTTACTATCTGGAGATAAAATACTTGATAACTGAAGTTTTGGTTGTGTCAAGGTGGCTGCATCAGACTATCACATCCTGCTAGAACAGACAGAGGTTTCATACGTCTGCCTATGACTCTAATGGCCAGTGATTTTTCTTACAAAGAGTTTTCAGAGATTTTTCAGAACATCATTATGTTTGGATAAGGGACCCCATGAAGCAACACATGACTTAAGCCCTCTCTTGGGGACCCTTTGAGTTTCCTACCAATGGAACTATGAATCAAATTCTAAAATGAGACAGGATTTCTATTGACCTTCAAATATACATCTGTAACAAGCCAGCTGGTTTAGCTAAATTCTTATTTAGATTTGTCAAGAATCATTTTTCTTTGGAGTTACCTAGATTCCCTAGATTTACCTAGATTCCCTTGATTCAGCATAGGGCACCTCATGCCTTAGGAAGGACAACCTCATGGTATTATTTGCCTCTTCAAATTTTAAAAAGAAAAGCCAACGTCCCAAGTTAAAAAGAAGAAATGGTTCAGGCAGGAAAGAAAGAAGGTGCTTTTTCAGAGTAAAATTGGGAAGCCATGCTGAGGCCAGCAGGAGGAAAGGCCTCAGGGAGTTAAGCAGGTGGCCTAGTCAGCAGGTAAGCGGTGAGATTTGCCATGTTAATTGGTAGAAATTACACCTGTTGTTTCCACAGTTTCAGGAACAGTTGATCTCAAAGATGTGGGAAACTGTGTTCATATTAGGATAATGAGAAATTTGAAACTGAAACTTTGGCCTAGTGATAACCATACTTTGCTGCTCTTTCTCTGGAGAGCCACAGGCATATTAAAGCACAAACTTGAAAGCATAAGAACTTCATTGTTCATGACGAAAAGGCTCGAAGAAGTAGTACATCAAAGTGTGAGGTAATGAGAGAGCTTTATTAAAAATAAAAGGTAGCTATACGGCTAGTAACTGATATATTCCTTGAAATGAAAGATAATGTCTGTTCTAATGCCTAGCATAAGACATGGCCCATAGTAGGTATTTAATAATTTCCTGTTGAATAATGTAGTTCATTTTTGCAACTTAGTCTCCTTTAACTAGACTGATAAAACAGGGGGAAAATTACTTAAAAAAAATTGCCTGTGACTCAGTGAAGGTATATCCATCAGTCACCAGTTACCTCTTATGTTTTCATTTGGGACCATTAAATATAACCGATAGAATCAGAAACACATTCCAATCAAGGAATATTAAAACCTGGGCGCATGAACTAATGATGTGAAGGACGGCATGGGGGTGTGTGAAGGGTTTATGAGACTGTCAGTTTATCAGAGTCAGACTACAGCTGTCATTCAACTTTCCGCAAGAGTCCTACAATAGGTAGACCATGGTCACAGGCGAGACTGTGAGTGGTAGGCAAGTGAAAGGACGGAGGACACTACTTATCTAGAGGCCACCAAATAAGAATATTCTCCAGAGTTGGGTTGAGGACAGTGAGGGGAGGCAACAGCCACGCTTTGTACAAATAAACACATGAGAATATGTGAATGGCAGATTCAATTAATGGAATATGATTTATAACCAAAATCATGATTGACCATAATCATCCTTTTAAGGTATCGTGTGAGGCTTAGTTAGAAAGAATCCTTTTTTCTGTATAATTTAAAATGTTAGAATGCAGTGAAGAAAAACCAGAAAAAGACAGACAAAAAAGTGAAAAGATTAATAAAATTTAAAATGAAACAAAATTGAGAATAACATGTGTTTCCTCTCCTGCCTCACCTGCTGCTCTCCTCAGCTGTGTATTTCAGTCAATCTGCCTGTTCTGCTCTGGCCTCTACCCCAGCTCTTGTATGCATAACATTTTTAAAGAAAAAAAAAGAACTACAGCTGTTTAGTGCAGGTAGAATTTCTACAGGTCACTTAGGGTTGAGTCCCCTTTTGAGAGAGGGACCCAGCAAACACACGGAGAGCTGGCTTGTCTCCAGTCATACTGGTTATCATAACCGCTGAGAGGGCTACCTACACTGGAAAAAGGATCCACAGTGTACAGTACTTGAATAGTAGATAACTGTGTACATGTGTTCGCACCATACTGAGGTCAGTAGGATTTTAAATCTGGGAAAATTCACCTTTTTTGAATAGCCACTTATTCTCCTAATTGTGAAAATCCAAGTGCTTTTTGTGTTGTTTAATGTTGATTCTCTCGTGCCTAAAAATAGCCTATTTTACATAATAAACCTGTAGCCATTAGAGGTTTGTCTATTTGACCTTCTTTGTCATAACCGAGTAAGCACATCACTACCATACAAAGCCATGCTAAAAAAAAAAATCTGTGTTTTCATAATGAAGGCACCCAATGAGGAAGCCGAAATGAGTATGGTTACAGATGTGTGGGAACATTTTGGTTGCTGTTTTTACTTTAAGGCATTTCTATTGATGAGTTATAAAGATACATTAATCTCTCCTGAGCACACAAGACACAATGCCCAACACCAGAGCTCCACTTTACAAATCATTTTACCATTAGCCCAAGCCGGGCTAACACATCAACAGCCAGTGCAAGTGCATTTGCTTTATTTTAAGGTAGAATATTTATTTTGGATAATGGATTATTAAATAGATATGTATCATTTATCTCTGCAAGTCGTTTCATTGAGAATGATTTATAGCACATCAACAGCCATTGCAAATGCATTTGCTCTCTTTTGAGGGTTGCTCATTTTATTATGAATGGCTTACTGAGCAGAGAGAAGCCAGTTGCAGGGAATCTGCTTTCTTGGGGCTGTGATATTTTACAAGGGCTGCCATATAAATTTTTTGTAAATTATTTATAAAGTTCTTCTTTGCAAAATCTTCTGAAGCTCAATTAGTGTTCTAATTCCATGTGGCCATTCTTGGGAAGAGGGTGCCCATGAGAGGAACTCTGAAATCTGGCATCTTTTGCTTGAAATGGTAGCTATATACCCTGACACGATTATATCTAGGAGACTTTGATTCCTCACCTGAAAAGTCAGTATACATGATACTGTTTATTTATTAGAATTGGTATGACATCAGGGAAGTTTCTCGCCTGAGAGTGTGAAGAAAACAACACCTCTAGCTAATCTCTAACTTTTCTATTTTTGTTACTCGAAGAAGTCAGATTGTTTGCCATTCACATAGATAATGGTTCATTGTGTGTGAAAATTACACAAATGGGTTGATAATAATTATTTGGATTGGTTTTTTAAAACTTGACTTTTAAGCATGTCTTTAATATCCTAATATACATCTAGGTGAAAAATAAAGAGACTTGGCTACCGTTGAATACTGTCGGATTTTTAATTTCAGAAAGGATAAACACTGCCAAGTTTTGAAGGTCTGCACCAAGGATACTGACATAATTTTCAAAGTCACGAGTTACACTGCAGCACCTCCCTCAACATAAAACCCAGGGGGTTGACACCAGTGCATCTCGCCCTCATCTATCCCGTGCATACCAATATTGCCACAGAGCCTTCCTGAATATTTGCAACTATGCAGGCAGAAGTGGGTTTTGCAAATGATGTGGGGGTGATGTATTTTATTGCTGATACTGTTTCACCTGTATTTAGTTCCACTGACATGGCAAACCCCTTGGCCAATTGTCCTTATTATAGCCCCTATGTATTTCCCCCCAGTGCACTTGCACAGAGGGAAGATGTGAGCATGGAGCGTACTTAACTGCCAAGCTGAATGGCTCTGTAATGTAGCTTCAGTGTGGCATAAATTAAGCTGTCATTTTTTTGGCAGCAAGTGCAGAGAGGCGATTTTCCTGTACTGTAACATTTGAAACAACAATTTTCTGGCTCCAGTGCTGACTGACAGTTCTGTGTGATACATTCTCAACGTGTGTGCTTCAGGGCTGCAGCTGGAAGCTGCCTTCTGGGCAAGGTATTGTCTCTATTAGCAAATCCTGGCGGTGGTTGCCCTAAGCAGACTTTTCCTGACTCCTGCTGCCAGGCCAAGGAGGCTGCCACTAGGCCAACAAAAATAGCATTGGAGACCTAGCAGCTTGAGCAAGGGTCTTGAACATATTTCTTATATGCAAATGGCCTCTTAGCTGAAAAATTAGGTTGTGTGTTCTGGTGGGCTGGCTCTAACTGTACAAAGCCCTTTACAAATAGGAAGATTTTTTCGGAGCTGGGCTGGGCTTTTATGGGCAGGCAATACTGTTGGATGTTCTGAGAGGCGTCCAGGTGTGGGCAAGGTGTGCTATTACCACTCTGTTTCCCATGTTGCAGGTTAGCTAGAGCACAAAAGCAGCATGTGGATAAAGGCAATGTGCAGTGTTGACCAGAGGAGCTCTGGAGGGACCACAGCAAACTGATCTTTCTTTAAATGTCCTCTATTCTCTCTGCCCCCAACCCCCACCAGTGCTATAAAGCAATATGGGTACCACCAACTCGCCAACTCTCTTGAATGCACATAAAGGGCAGAAAAGGTTACCTTGAATGCAGCCAAAATAAAACTGTAATCACATCACTCAGGATTCAGCAGGGAGAAATAAGTTATATTAACCCTGAAGTTGCATGCAGAGTTGTCGCACGAAAAGGATGAGGTTGCTGCCCACATCAGAGCAAAGGTTTTTGCAGGTACAGTTAGGCAAGATAGCACGCTGCCTACTCCCAGTGTGGGTCTTGATCATGTTCTGAGAATACTTCAAAGAAGAATCCAGTGATTTGCCTGAGTTTGCATAATATAGCTATTTGCTAAGTAACTTATTCACAGCCAGAGAGTTCTTTTAAAAAAAAAAAAGATTTATTTATTTATGCATACAAGAACTGAGGTGTAAGTCGGAGGTGTGGGAGTGAAAGGAGTCACCAGAGACAGAGTGGGGAACAGAACAGGCAGATTGACTGAAATACACTGCTGAGGGGAGCAGCGGGAAAGACAGGAGAGGTCTGCTGCACCATGTGCGTCACCTCCCTGGCTGGGGATCGAACCCATACCACAGTGGCTGTGGATGCTTCATAGAATCCTTTGCACCACCAGGGAGGGCCCCAAACAGTTCTTTCTTACATAGAACTTAAATATGTGTTTCTGTTAGTTTCCTTAGTTTGGTATTCTCAGAGGGAAAATAGAGACACTATCATAAGTATTCCTGATAAAATCTCACTTAGAGGTTGCCTGCGCTTGGTTTCAAATATCTTGGATTTTATAATTTTTCACATTGACTTTGTGAATGAAGCACTAATTTGTTTGTCCAACCAGCATGCACATACAAGTATTGTTTTAGGGACTCAAAGATAAATACAGATTAAAATTCAAGCGCTCCCTCCCACATCAGTTTTTCCCACCATCATCCAGCCTGACATATATGATGTCAGTCATACCTTGCTCCTTACCAGTTAGAGCTGGACACATTTTCTCTTACTTTCATGTCATGGCTCAAGTGCTTTATTTATGACACAGGACAACTCTTCCCCCTTCTCTTCTTGATTAACTCCCAACTCAGACAGGAAGCCTTCCCTCACTGAATCCTGCAGCCCAGCAGGGCGAGACATTTCTGCAGTCTTTTACTTGAGGATCTTGTGTCTGTATCGCTTTCAAATTTTAATTCTTTTACCGACATACTTATAAGGTATACCCTTTATAAGGGTACACTTTTAAATCTTTCATGATAGTGACTGTATACTCCTCACTAGCCTTGCCACCATGCCTGGCACACAACAGCTACTTAGTAAGTATGTCAGTAAATGGATGAATACATTTAGGAGTCCTGTCCTCGAGATACATGCATAAAATCATGTATCCCCAATAACAAAAATCAAAGGTCCCCAATAACAGAAAAAATTCCCTGATAATGACTCATTTTTTTCTAGAAGAAAAATGAATTACTATGTCAGTAGTTTGTGTTATATTTCTTTTATGATATCTTATCAAAATCCATTTTTACCCCTGCACCTTCCATTGCAAATCCATGTTCAGCCCACAGTCAACTAGCTTCTAAAGGTCTTCCTGCTGTGCATAATATTCTATCATTCTCTAGAGCTTATTTCCACAATTTGCTGAGCTATGATCATCCATATTGAATTTTCATTCTGCTTATTCTAAGCCACATTATGATGCTTGTCAAAATCATTCTAAATTCTCTAGCTCAATTTGAAGATTCTGTTTTCTCTGCCCCTGAGAGGATAAGGGAAATAAAATATGTGAAAAAATGAAAATCCAAAAGCCAAAATGGGCAAATAATCATCAGGTTCTGAAGTTGCTTACGGCAGTATGTGCTCTGAGGTTTGGCAGTGAGAACAAGAACAGATACCTGGGTTCTGGGCTTAGAGTCAGTTTTATTAGCTGTGTGACTTTGAGTAAGTCACATAACCTTTTATTTTTCCTAATATACAACATTTTTTGGTGATTGTTAATGCTGTATCTTTTTTGCGTATCAAAAAGATTTGAAAGTTAGGAAAAGATATAGTGAGGTTATTTTGTTACTCTTGCATTTTCAGTAACCATACTGATTTGCCACCAATTGAAAGATAGTATTACTAACTCTCCACCTTTTTCTCTCTCCTTTTTTTTTTTAAAAAGATTTATTTATTTATGCGTACAAGACGGGGTACAGGCCAGAGGTGCGAGGAGTGAGAGGATTCACCAGAGACAGTGGGGAACAGAACAGGCAGATGTACTGAGGTACACTGCTGAGGGGAGCAGCAGGCGAGGCAGGAAAGGTCTGCTGCACCATGTGAGTCACCTCCCTGGCCGGCAGCAGGGATCGAATGCTTGCTGCAGTGCTGCGTTTTTTGCTTCAGAGTGCTATGCTTAAACCACTGTGCCAACAGGGAGGCCCCTGTCTCTCTCCTTCTCATGATCATCTACATAAAATTTATTAATTACTTCTCTTCCAGTAAAAATAAAATAAATAAACCAAGTTCTATGGTAACCTGTTAACCAAACAATCTAGTGAGGGGAGGAGGAGCAGGGGAGACAGAAGGGAGTGTTACCTCTCTCTTTGAAAGCTCACAAATCTCACATAAATAATCTTAAACTGAAAACAAGGGACTGTAAAATAAGTGTAAAGTGAGCATTTCTCCAAAATACCTCCTCTCAGAAGTATAATGAATGTGGGACAGCTTTATACAATATTATTTCAACCCACACCCTAAAGTTTGGGTGGAATTCTAATTGGTGAAAAGAAGGGAAAGGACGTTTCTGCAGGAGAGGAGATGGCATATATATATGCTACACACTTAGAGGTAGGATTTATGCCTCAGTGACTGTATTCACAACAACCAAAGTACAGCCAAAGTGTGGGAACAATCCAAGTAGCCAATGATATCTGAATAGAGACACAAAATGAGGTGTACACACACACACACAGTGGAATATTATTCAGCCCTAATAAAGAAATGAATGATATGATATGAATGAATCTTAACATCATGCTAAGTGAAATAAGTCACAAAAGGACAAATACCCTGATTCCATGTATATTGAGTACATAGAGTGGTGAAATTCTTAAAGAAAGAAAGTAGAAAGGTGATTCCCAGGAGCTGAGGGTGGGAGAAGAAGAAAAGTTATTATCTAATGATATAGCATTTTAGTTTTGCAAGATGAAAAATGTTTGGAGATGGATAGTGGTAGTGATAGTTGCACAACAATTTGAATGTACATAATACCACTGAACTGTATACTTAAAAATGATTACAATGGTAGTTTTTGTTTTATATTTTATCACAATTTTTTAAATTCAGAGATAGGAGTATATAATTTAGAGAAAAATAATAGATTTTCTTACATAGAACTTAAGATTTCATTTATTATGAATGAATCCTTGATCTTTTCAATGTTGTTTAAATTACAATCTGAGGACTGTTTCTCTTAATAAAAAGTTTATCTAATGGATTAGTTAAAATGAATCTAGAAAGAAAAGTTTAGACTGAATCACTTGAAAGTCTTCAGTGAACACTCATTATTTTGATGAAGCATCATTGAAAATTTTTGAGCATGAGGACTGTGTTTGAGAGATTTGAACACTAATAGTACTGTCCAAAATGGTAATATTAACAAATATTTTGGTAGAGAAGGTGATGAGTTCAAGACTGTGAACTTGAGAAGATAGTGAATTTTGTAAAAGAAAATTCTTGTCAAGAAACAGGTGCTGAAGATCAGGTCTTGAGGTAAATTTCCAAGAATCATTTCCTGAAGATCAGAAAACAGGTTTTCTTTTTTTTTTAATATAATTTTTAAAATTTACATATATTTGCCATCAGTTGTAATCCCCATGTATTCCCCATCACCATCTCACCAGTGCACCATCACCTCAGTCCCCCGTGCTCCCGTCTGCCCTCAACCCTTCCCCTCTTCCCTCTCCACCAAGTGTCCCCAATTGGTCCTTGTCTTTTCATTTTTGGTTTTTGTTTCTTTCTTGTTGTTATTATTATTGTTGTTGTTCTTATTCCTTTCTTTGATCCTTATTTGGTTCCCTTATATTCTTCCTAGGGGAGGAACCATCTGGTATTTTTCTTTTGCCTTCTGACTTACTTTGCTGAGCATCATCCCTTCCAGTTCCATCCATGTTCCTATGAATGTGTCTAGTTTTTAATTTTTGATTGCTGAGTAGTATTCCATCATTTATTTGTAGAAAACAGGTTTTAAACAAGAGGAAAGAGCGGAGGGTTCACATTATTGAATGCCTCCCAGGCCAGTCACTGTGGGAAACTTCTAGACCATGGCACAATCCAATGAGTTAGGTGATGGCATCCCCATTTATAGATATGGAAACAGCGACACAGAAAGGTTCATCAGCTTGCCCAACTTCACAAGCAAATGAAAGTGGCAGAACCAGAGAGGGCACGCAATGACCTGACTCCAGAGTCCTGGCTCCTGTCACATCAGTCCAGGCCACCTGACTTAGCAGACATGAATCTTTATTCTTCAGGAGTTTTCTGTGTGAGCTTCAAGAAACAGTCTATCTGAGACTCAAGTTTATTTACCAGTAAATAGTCTCATATCATAGGTTATTAAATGCAATTTATAAGTTCTTTTCTATCTCCAAAGTTCATAGTCTCTAGATTATGATTGAGGGCACAAAAATGAATAAAATCACTGAGGAAATACTACAAAAGAGAAACAGAGGGTAAGGATAGAAGGGTAAGGATAGAAAACAAACAATAGAAGGCAGAAGGAACAAGGTCTACAGGTAGGAGAGAGAAGAAATTAAAAAATTCAGTGAAGACAAAGAGAGGTAGCAGCCGGAGATGTGGAAAGAGGGCAAGAATGTGCTGTTTCATAAAGGTCATCAGGGCAGCATTTTCGTAAGACACAGATGTCAGAATCTAATGTTTGAGTAGACTACGAAAAATGAAAATCAAGACTAGACCATTTGGTTTGACCAAGGTGGGGGCAATGTATGGAAATGGGTAGAATCAACATAAAATAAGGGATAGCTTCCGGACTGTAAGAATTTAGCAAGAAAGTGAATGATGAGAATGTAGAAATGGGTGTCACTTACTTAAAAGTTTGACTGTGAATCATATTTTCCCCACTTTTGTGAGTTATTGGAAAGCTGTGAAAAATGTTTTTGTTGTTAAGAGATCAGAAAATCCTTTCAACTGGGGAATTGAAATCTAGGTTCTCGCTGTATTTTGTAAGTAGTTGTTTGCATCTGTCCAGTAAGGCAGCTGTCCTGGGTTTTCATGCATCCATCTGAAAGATCCAGCTTCTGAACAGAAAAGTTGTATTCCGGGATGAAAGATCTGACTTTAGCATCTTGCATGAATAAAAAGATAATTACTCTGTCTTTCTTAAAAATCAAAGTCATGCCACCACTAATCTGTGCATCTGACAACAACACTAGCTAATGTTGATTGAGGACTTGTGCTGGGACAAGCAGGGCTGTAAGCATATAGCATATATTAACTTATTTAATCCTCCCACAAACCCACCAGGGAGCTCTAATTGTCAGCCCCTTTTTATAGATGATGGGACAAAGGCAGAGAGGAGTTCTGGACTTGAGGGGATATAGTTAGAATGGAGTAAAGATGGGCAGTTTGAGGCCAGAATCCCAGGGAGTTATTAGCTAGATACAAAGTCATTCAGTATTTTTATTTATTTACTATTTTGTTATGGAAAATAAATGCCCACTGTTTTGAAATACCTTGATTTGCTTCCATCTTTATCTTCACAAATCCTTTGTTGGGAATCATCTAAATCTTTTTACTTCTAAGTGTAATATAAGGACCGGCAGCATCAGTATCACTTGGGAACTTGTTATAAATGCAGAATTCCGACCCCGCCCCAGACCTGAGAATCTCCTTTTTTGTTTTTTAAAGATTTATTTATTTTATTTACTTATTTACCAAGAGCTGGGATATAGGTTAGATGTGTGGGAAAGTGAGAGGATTCACCAGAGTCAGATGAGGAGCAGAACGGGCAGATCCACTGAAATACACTGCTGAGGGGAGCAGCAGGTGAGGCAGGAGAGGTCTGCTGCGCCATGTGGGTCCCCTCTCTGGCTGGGGATCGAACTCATGCTGCAGTGGCTGCGGATGCTTCACAGTGCGGTGCTTAGCCCCTCGCGCCACCAGGGAAGCCCCGGAATCTCCTTTTTAACACAATTCTTGGTGACTTGGGTAACACTGAGTTTGAGTTTGAGAATCATAAGTATGGGAATTCTTTCTCTAATCCCTTCCGGCTTTGCTGTTCTGGCAGTTTCCTCTGCTACGCTCTTGGCCCACTGACTTGTCCAGTTGAGTTTGTTCTGCCTACTCTGTCTGGGATTATTTATATGATACCTAACTTCCTATGTGCTCTTATTAACTGAAGAAGTTAAGTCATTCCCATTAAATACATGTGACCTTTATTGATTTTTTGTGTCTCTTCCATTCTAACCTTGACTAAATGTTGTGCCTTTCACCCATAATGTGACACACAGGTATCTAATGGCAAAGGCTATCATTCTGTTTCTGGAATCCTGAAAGACGTGTATAAATATCACTTCTCTGTCATATACCTAAAAATATTTTAACATTTTCTTATACCTTTATCACCTTATAAAAAAATCCCTGCAAATTCCCTTTTAAGTGGCCCTCTGCAAATTTCTGTCAGGTGTTACTGTATTCAAATCGCTGCTGCCAATCACACAGGCATCCCCTGCGAAAATGCTCTCTCAAACCAGCTTCTTCTAAAGGTACTGGTTTTTCTTTGGAACCAAAGGAAGATGCAGTCATGACCAGTTGTCACTGGGAGCTAATGTTTTGTTACTTTTGTTTGAAAGGAAGGCCTTACGTCGGAGCTCTGTGTCAAGGATCAGCTTTGGAACCTGTGAGCCATTCTCCTTGCCCACTCGCTTTTAAAGCAGATTCGTAAGATGTGGCCACTTGGTGACTGTCCATGTGATTCACAGGTTTCCAGACCGTGTTACAGTGTTTTATGAACTCACTCGGCACATTTATTATATCCACACTGAGTGGCGTTATTATAATTAAGTACCTGTCACAATTTCCATTACACACCCCTGTTTAAAGGTACGTAGCACACAGTCATAAAATTTACTTTTGACTGAAACTTGGCATGCCTGAATTCAATGCCCAATCACATTTTTCATAAAAAGCATAAAATTATATTATGCTTTCCAAATACTGGTTTACTCATAATACTTTTATGATCAGAAGAACAATCATTAATTGTTTTTAAATTAAAATTATGGATATGATGAACTGGAGCAAAAGTATTTCTTATGCTACAGGGTATAAGAAAATTTCGTAATGTGATTGATTTATAAATTCGATGCTATATTTTTCGAGGATTAACAGTGATGATTACATTAAGTGCTATGAATTATGTACTCTTATAATTGTATGTGAAGAGTCTAAAGAATTATATAACACATTGTAATACCCAAATTTAAATAGTTTTATAAATCCATGGTAAATCAAAAGTTTATTTTAAAAAATGAATTATGCAACACATGTCTCGCAGCCTACTATATATGACTTTTTTTTCTGATTTGCTTTGGTGAGAGAGAACATGATGACTCAATTTTCAGATAGGTAAAACCTGACTGAAAAAAACATCTCCCGGATACATAATGAGAGAAGTCACACCATATATAATGAGAAATAATAGGCTCCCAATGATGGCAGGTCCTAGTCTGTCAGACTTGTGAACACGTTTCCTTACATGGCTAACAGGACTTTGCAGATGTGTTTAAGTTAAGGATCTTGAGAGGGGAAATTGTCCTGAATTATCTAATGGCCCCAATATAATCACAAGGGTCCTTTCTTTATAAGAGCCAGGAAGGTCAGAGATCAGAGAAGTTAAATGAGATTGAAGCACAAGTCAGAGTGATGTGGGTTCTTGAGCCAAAGAATGTAGACAGCTTCTTAAAGCTAGAGAAGTCAGACAATGGACTTTCCCCTCACACGCCCAGAAGGAAGGCAGCTGAGGTGACGTCTGACTTCCAGAACTGTAAGAGAATAAATTTGTTTTGCTTTACATATACAGATTACTAAATATAAATTTAGTTTGTGGTAATTCGTTACAGCAGCAATAGGAAACTAATACAAATACTTCAGGAAATTAAAATTAAGGGATCAAGCCCATTATTTTTAAACTTTTAAGAACTTCTAGTGTTTTTCAAAGACATAAAAGGGAAATACTTTGAGAAAGCTGTTTATTAAAAAGGTTTGAACTATTTTTTATTTCTCAGTTATTAACATTTCAAATTTCCTTTACCATTTCTGATAAATATACTTTAATCACTCTGGTGCAGGAAGAAAGTGAAACAATTCTATTAAATACCAGAGATACTCACCCGAAAGTAATGGATGCTGGTTTGCACGTCATGGTGCAGAATGCTGTGGACTGACTTATTGCTAAGTGTAGACTCCTTCACATGTTGGGAAGATATTAGAAGCATCCCCCCGCCCCCACAGCAATCAGTGGAAAGATTTGGGCTTCTCACTCATGTGAAATCATGGTGTTAAGTTCTCATCCACGTTTTAAGTAAGCTGCTTCTGGGCTAAGCTGCTTCTGTGTATGGCTAAGCATATTTTATTCAACTCACCCTTCCTAACAGGTACATTTTAGACATAGAAACCTAATCCTCATAGCTCTTTCAGCCAAGAGAAAATTGCCAATCCTCTGCTCACCTGTGTAAGAGGAAGAGAGACTAGAATGGATGTACCAGCTCCAGATAAAACATTTTGCACTGGAGGTCCTGGATATTAGGTCTTGGTGCATTTACTTCCTTTATCCAGTAATGTTAGTAATTCAGTAGAGTTTCACCTGTATCAATAACCATTTTAAAAAAACAGATGAGTCTCCTAGTAACCCTAAGTTGGACTCCTAAGTTGCTGTCCCAATTTTGCATATTCCATTGTCATCGATACCAAATGAGTAGCAGTAAATTACATCCTATATACTTGGAACCCTTGCACCTCACCTGATGATCACACAGCATTGGTATTCCCCTAAAGGGTGCCAGAGCTTCTGGAGACCTAGAAGAGCTGTCCTCCCCATCCATCCCTGAGGCTCTCATCCTGAGCCTGCACCATGACAAAATGACAGAATATGTGCAGGTAAATAAATAACCACGTAAGACACCCCCCCCCACCCTCACCAACAAAAGCAAAGACAAAGCGAAAAACTACAACACTGAAAAAAGACACCTGTCATTTTTACGATTTTATTGTGTGTTTTTAAATTTCATAAGTAACCGAGTGGGATTCAATAACCCTTTCAAACCATAATGAGGCCATTAGATTATTTTTACCTGGCTTTATACTAAATGGATCGCTAGGGAGCTGAAAAAGAGCTGAAAATTGACCTGAATGCATATGAAGTTCCTGTATTTTAAAATCCTTGGCACCGTTTGCACATTACATACAACTCCTGTTCCCTTTAGCCTTGTAACAGGCTTATTTATGCATGTGCACAATCTCTACTCCTGGGCAGTAAGCTTCCAGAAACTAAGTGTGACTGGGTACCTAGCCATTGCGCAATAAGCATTTATTTGACAAGAGAGAAGCAGAAGAAGGGGAGGGGGGGTTTACCCTTCCTCCATTTACACTACATGTGTCCACAGTAAACACCAGATAAAATGAGAAATACACTTGACACTTGACTTTAGGGTCAGCACTACCTTTTCTCTTTCTGGTTTCGTAAGTTACCAGGAGGTGGGCACCAGAAATCCAAAGGAATGTAAAGGAGGAGGAACAAAGCTGAATTTGTGGTTTCACTGATCATTCTGAAAGATGTGCTGTGGGTTCCCCCTCCCATGGGCTTCAAAGCATCCCTCCATAAAGTTCCTTCGCACTGGAAAAAGCTAGTTGACATCGCGAGTAGTTGTTATTTAATGTCATTAACTCAAAAGCAGCCTGAATTTCACATTCTTTACCTGCGGGTGGGAACCTGCAGGACTGCAGCCCCTGGTCTTTCAGGGGACTAACCCGACTGATGAATCTCTGGGGTGATCTTGCATGTGCTTGTGAATTGAGCTGAGTCAATTGTTCTTTTGAGCCAGACTCCCCTTCTTGGGAATCTATTTCCTCTGGAGGTCAGTTCTTTCCAGGTCTGCCCCTGCCCTCAGCTCTCCTTGGTCAGTTTCATGCTCTGAAGTGTCCATTGATTGTCTTAGGCAAAGTTTCTGCTGACCCTTGCAAGTTCCTTCATGCCTCTGGGTCAACTGAGTCTGGTAGCTGGTTTTATCAAGGCAGAAGAGGGACAAGCTAACCCTAGAGCCCTTATCTCTAGTTACATCTTTTTTTAAAAAGATTGATTTATTTATATACAAGAGCTGGGGTACAGGCAAGAGTCACGGGAGGTGAGAGGATTCACCAGAGACAGAGTGGGGTGCAGAATAGGCTGATCCACTAAAACACACTGCTGAGGGGAGCAGCGGGCGAGGCAGGAGAGGTCTGCTGCACTATGTGGGTCCCCTCCCTGGCCTGGGATCCAATTCGTGCTGCTGTGCCATGGATGCGTCACAGAGCAATGCTCAACCCGCTGCGCCACCAGGGAGGCCTGTAGTTACATCTTCATAATTTAGTGGACTTCATGGCTGGGTTTCTGGATGCCACATAACCAGAGGTGGTAGTCTCTCCCTCACTTCCCTCATATTCCTTTTTGGGGGGCTGGGTGCTGGTGGGAGGATGCAACGCAAGTTTCATTTTAGGTGATAAGTTATGGATGTTGCCTGGCAAACGTGTAGCTTGTCCCATGCTCTTCTCTCCTCCTTTAGTTTGATGACCATCCTGGGTCTCTCAGTTTCCCCTTCTAGAATTTTTTTCCACAGCCATTTAGGAGAGAGAACATCACGTAGTGCAGTATGATTTGCATCCTTCATCCCTTTCCAGAGAATCTGTGAGCACTACACTTCAGCACATTGAAAACAAAATGACATCAGACTGTTTCACTGAGTCCCAGCGTTGTGCCTTCTGGGGCTGGAGGGGCTTTCTCCAATCACAGTGGCCTCCACTTCCACAGGACCATGCGTCGAGGAACCCAGTGGCTGGCACCTCTAACCATTGGCAGGAACTCTTGAGATTATTTTCCTTGGCTTGTTCTTCTCTCTTAAGCCACTGAAGATGGCCTCCTCCTGCTCCTCTAATAAATGAGCTGACCCAAAGCGGTTTACTCAGGAGGGGGCAGGACTTCACCTAAGGCTGGCACAATCTGCACTACTTCTTGTTGCAGGTCCTTTCTCAAACACGATTTCTATATGTGGGGGAGCCCCCTGCCTGCAGTGCTTCAGAGCTCATCAATTTGTTTTTCTGAATTTTGTTGTATCCCTAAATTTTTCTGAGTTCTCTTGTATTTCTTTGACTTGCCATTCTGAGTTCTCATCTGTTATTTTGACTTGCCTTCTGAGTTGTTTTTTTCCCTACCTCTGAGTTTCTTTATATAGTAGTTCTGAACTCTTTATCATTTTGTGTTTGGATTCTAGAGAGTTTTTCTCACCTTGTGATGTCATAGTCTCTTGAGGTAGTATTTCCAGATGACATATAAAAAGTCTGCTTATTTTACTGCTTGAGGTCTCCCTGTTTTTAATATCTTTAGTGTTTCATTTTATTAATCTACTTATTTATTTAGGCCAAGTACATATAGAAATATGTACTTGGGTCTGTTTTGTAGATCTTGAGTCAGCAGGTATGGAGGAACTTAGAGAGATTCCGCTTTTGGTGTGGATGAGCTAGGGTGAGACTGGCTTATGTTTATGGTTACCCTGATATCCCTCATTTCTGGGGCTTGGGATGAGAGACTCAATATCCTGCACTCTCAAGTGTGCCTCAGTAACTAAGTACCAGTCCTAGGGAGCAGGAAGGAGGAGTGTATATCAGAATGCCTGCTCTGCTGCTGTTTTTATTGGGGATCCAATTTGTGTGGAGCACCCCAGCTTCTCCACAAGGTTTCCCATCTTTCAAGGGAACATTCCTTCACACACATTCCTCCACACAACCTCCACTCTGCTCTCCTCAGGGCCTCTGGCTGAGGTGACACCCTGCCAATGATGTTCCCTATTCCAGACCACCTGTCATAGGTCCCTCTCTCCACGTACCTCGTGTTCAGTGTGGCATAAATCCCAGTGTCAACCCTGTCGAAGCCTGCGCCTAATTCTATTCACCAAGGAATAATCAGTCCCACTCGTATCCCAGAGGCTGTCACCTGAACAGTGTCCCTCTGGCTTGCTGATCCAAGAGTCACAGTCATTGGGGACCAGGCCCTGCAGTTGGCTCTTTGGGGCCTGTCACATCTGTTCCTCTTGGCAGGGTCTGCTCCACTGCTTGCAAGCAACCCAGTCTGGAGTGCTTCTAGGACTCTCCCTGGGACTTACTGGAGTCTGTGGGTGGCTCCCAGAGCTAACCTGCTTCCCAGTCCCATCGCTGGGCTCAGTGAGGTCTGCCGGGGCCTATGTGGCAAAGGTTGCTATCAGGACCCTCCCAGGGCTTGCTGAGGTCTGCAGGGGGCCTAACTTGGTGGGTCTGCTTGCAGGTCCTATCTGAGACTTTCTGGGCTTTGCAGAGGGCTACTGCCATGGGCTGCTTCCAGAAGCTGCTTCAGAGTTTACTCGCATCTGCACCCATGGCCTACCTCGGTGGGTCTGCTTGCAGGTCCTATCTGAGACTTCCTGGGGTTTGCAGAGGGCTACTGCCATGGGCTGTTTCCAGAACCTACTTCAGAGCTTACTCGCGTCTGCACCCATGGCCTACCTCAGTGGGTCTGCTTGGCCTGTTCCACTGCTTGCTGGGGTTCCCCTCTTCTGGATGGTACTCTAGTATGTGCCATAATCATCGGTTTTCCCTTCAGGAGTTATTGGCTTTGTTCTACTACAATCTGGCTGTGACTACCTGAAGAAGTGCCCAGCGTCTTCACTCTTCTTCCATCTTGCTCCGCCTCCTTGAGATCACTTTCTAGGGATCCCTCCCCTTCCCTTGTGTCTTTCCAAGGAAAGAAGGAAAACTGACATCCTCAGCAAGCTCTAGGAGACTACATTCATATTTTCTCTCTCATGAAATTCTGACAAGCACTTTCTATGTCTGAGGAGGAGTTTTAACAAACAAATCAGTTAGCTGTAATCCCTGGAGCAGCAGTTAATCCCTGGTCCAGAGTGTATGATCCAGGATTCAAATCACCCTAGAGGAACCCCACATGTGGCACAGACCACCCTGAGCCTCACGGTGGATGCTTCCAGTGTGCTCTTGTTATGACTCAATCACAGATTTCACTAGTCTTCAGCCCACATCCATGTTACTTTAAACCCTCACTCCAGCCCACCCTCTGAGTTTCCTCCTCCTCCTTGCAAGTTTTGTTGGACATTGGAAAGAGAAATTTCTATTGATGACCCCACTGCCATCTTTCATCACCAGCACTGCCAACTTGCTCTGAGCCATCCCTGCTAGTGTCTCTGTGGGCCATAGCTCACTACTGCTCCTCCTACTACTATTAGAAGCCCACCCCAGTCCCCCTTTACCTTGTGAGCACAAGACAGCACTCAGTCAGCATGGGCTCTGCTAGTACTGCTTCAGTTCCAAGTGTAGAGTGATAAAGACAGCCTTGCCTCAATGGTGCTATAAGAGGGGACTCACTGTTTCCTTTTGTGTGTCATCTTTGCTCTGAGGGGCCCACAGCAGGATGGCTCAACATCCTTAAGTGTTAGGGAGTGTGAAGAGACTTCTTCCCATTTAGTATCACTTGTAAAGATAATGACTCCAGGTAATGCAAGTTGCTAATATTTATCAAGAGCTTGCTATACACTGTTCTAAGTGCTTTCTATGCAGTCATTAATGTCATTTTCACAAAGGCGCTGTGAGGCATATCTATTATCATAAGCCTCCCCTTGCTATGTTACTGATAAGAAAACTGAGGTATTGAACAGTGAAGAATAGTAGGAAGTCAGCAAGGAGGAAAGGTGGGCTTGGAATCCAGGCAACCTGTCTGTAGAATATGCATCCTCCACTGCCATGCCATTCTGCCTCTCATACGTAAGTGCCATCTGGTTAGATCATTTGAAGTGTTAGTGAAACCATCATACTCCCTTCCAGAAGCACATTTTTCTCTCGGGAATACAAAGGGAAATTGGGTTTCTGTCATCTGTCTGTACCCTTTTTCTTTGATTTCTTAAGTGTCTCAGAAAATTCCTCTGCATTTTGACTGTTTTCTTCTTCCCACCTTATACCCTACTCCATGTCGTAAGGCATTTCTGTGTCCCAGAACTTGAAGCATAGATGTGACTTGAGAACTTTTCGGAGAAGTCATTTGATATCTCAGTAAGTTACTGGGGAGAGAAAAAGAGAAGTTGGGAGGGAGGAAAACAGGTCTGCTTCTCTAACCAGGAGCAGGGTAACTAAATCTCTACCTCAGCCAACCAGGATCTCTCTCATAAAAATATTGATTATCCCATTACTATTCACCAGGAGCAAAAGGCATATCTTTAAAGTCACATTTCTGAAAGGCTTTATTAGCGTGATTATGAACAGGTTTTATTGAGGAAGAAATTAAGAGAAATCCAGAACATTCAGAAGTTGACCAAAGTTCCTGAATTTTCCATTTTTGCACTGTTCTCATCGAACATGATGAAAAGATCAAGTGACTATAAAGGCTTGCCACCACCGAGGTCCGGGCAGCTGGTTGCACAGAACTGGTCTGAAAATGTAATGACTCTTCCATTGTTCTCTTATCACTTACTTCACATAAAGAATTCCAGCAAATGACATTCTTCTGGGCTTGTAAGAGGTTGCACTTCCATGCAGCTTCCTGCATAGTCTGTTCCTGCCTCCACAAACTCCGCACTGCTGTCTCCATTTGCTTTACCCTGATACCGTTTTGCATTCAAACACATTAAATGCAGCCCATGTTATACAAGCTATTATTTATTCTCGCATCAAAACACTGTAGGTCACTCACCACATGCTAAAGAGAGAAAACCCATCAACAAATAGGCCCTGTCCATTCAGCTCAATTGACATTTCCATTGTTTCTGACTGGGGTCTCTGCATAACAGGGTACATCCAGAAGCATGTGGCAGGAACACCCATTGGCTGCTGCCTGGCTTTGCTTCTGTAACTGAGCACCATTTGACCAATGCTGAGGGGTTTTCCAGGCGTGTTTCCTTCCTTTGTCAATGTTAATGCAATGCCAAGTGATAAAGATGCCCTTTGGCATTCAACACTCTTAGCCTTTAATAATAAACACTTTCTGCATCTCAAATTGCCGCTATACATGAACAGGTTTTAGTCAACCCCTGAAGCGAACATGTACCTTCTCATTACAGGGCAGCGGTGGTGAGAAAGCAATTCACTAAGCCATAGGGTTGGCAATCACCCATATTTTCTGCTATGAGTAAATAACTTCAATTGATTTAATCATAAAAGAATAACAGGAAAACGACATTGATTTCCAAATCCCTAATGTGAACATCAGACTCTATTGACCAGGCTGCATGCAAGACGGTTGTAGCCATTTGTATGAACTCAAGAAACATCAATACTTGATCATTACTCCAACAAAAAAAAAATGACAATTTAGGCCTGTTTCAAAATGGATTGAAGTAATATTATGCAGGGTGATTAGGCAATCTAGAGTGATATAAGTGATAATACGCTGCAGTGCTCATTAGATTAAAAAGAACAAAATCCATAAATTCTGGTGAATAGTTCTCTTGTTAATTGTAATAGGTCAGTCACCTTCTATGGTAACAGTAATAACACACTAGACCTCTATTTCTATTAAAGTAACCAAATGGGGTTGTCGAAAATTCATTTGTCGCTCATGTAAATTTAAGAAGACCTGTGCACACAGAAAAAGCTCTTTCTAAATGGAGAGACTGCAAGTTTTATCACAAACCACTTTTAAAATTGTGTTCGTTTCCCTGATGTTCATTGGTCACTTGGGGTTTAAGTAGCAAAGTCAAAAATCATTTAAGAGGAATATTTATCTGTAAAAATGTGCAAAAGGAAATAAATGTGTTCCTTTATTTTAATGCAGGAGAAAGATGTTGACTTAAGTAGGTGAGCACGTTTATGTAACAATCAGTCAAGCCAGGTTGCTTGTAAGAGTGCTATTAATTAATGTTACTAATAAGAGACTGGAAAAACGGACATAAGTCAGACAGTCCTAGGCCAGGTGGGACATGGGATCATTGCGGAGTCAGGGAGATGGGTTGCTTTGAAATGCCAAGCAACTCAGCTAGTAGTTTAAGTCCCTTTGTCACCTGCAAACTGAGATAATCTGTATTCTGAAGACTTCTTCCAATAATAAAAATCTAACTTTGAATCAGATGCCAGAGGGTGATTTAATGTCATCATTCTTTTACTCATTACATATTAGCATGAATACTTTTTAAAAAATATTTATTTATTTATTCATACAAGAACTGGGGTACAGGCAAGAGGTGCAGGGGTGAAAGGATTCACTAGAGACAGAATGGGGAGCCAAACAAGCAGATGCACTGAAATACACTGCTGAGGGGAGCAGTGGGTAAGGCAGGAGAGGTCTGCTGGCCATGTGGGTCCCCTCCCTGGCCTGAGGCAGGGATCAAACTTGTGCTGCAGTGGCTGTGGTTTGCTTCATAGTGTGTGTTGCTTAACCCATTGCACCAATAGGGAGGCCCTAGCATAAATACTTCTTAACTATTGATTATCTCAGTACAAATAATTTCTCTTTCATTAAGTTTTGCTGAGGCAAACTGATTATTTTAATGAAAATTCTTGTTTATTACAGAAAATACAGCAGATAGCCTCTCCCTTATTTAAAAGACCTCAAATCCTTATAGTGTCTAAATATGCAAAATGTTGGTGAACTGCACATAAGTACTCACCCATGGTCATATACTGATTGGCTTTTTACTTTTGTGTACCCAGCACAATCAGCTCTACTAGTATATGAAGTTATATAAGAAAGGAGAGCTGCCCTCAAAGTGAGTATATTGTTAGGGAAAGGAAATTAACACAAAATAATTACTGAATTATATGTGAGAGTAAATAATTAGCTCCAAAATTTCGTGTGAGGAAAATGCTGTAGAATTTAGCAAAGACTAAAATCAAAAGGGATCATGTTATTCAGAAATGAGTCTGAGTTTGTAATTAGAATGAGAATTAGACTTTGAAAACTGGATAAGGTTTGGTCAGTTGGGAAGAGAACAATAGGAGCTTCTAAGCCAGAGGATCAATGTGAGGTGAATGTGCAGGAAGGAGATTTGCATTTGGCATGGAGGTGTATGCTCACAGTTCAGGGAACACACCTTGGCTAGGTGAGATCAGATATGAGCGCAGGAAGGTGTTATGTGGTAGCTCAAAGGAAACATGAACTGCTGTGTTTCTCTCAAACGAGAAGCTTTTGACATGCTTATGAAAGTTTTAGGAGTCTATAGAAAAGGCGTTAAGGAACATTAAAACAGTTTATGAGAAAGTCATTCCTCTTTGAATTCTTTTAATTATGCTGCTAAGACTTTATTAACTCTTTGTCATTCGTTAATTTCCCTTTGTATAGAAAGAGAAAACAGACTTCAGAATAGAACTTTTTCAGCTGGTAAAATTACCTACCTATATTGTTGTGTTTCCATTGTATTAACTTTAAGGTTTTCTTTTAATGCCATTTAGTGGTAATGGTTTCAGTTTTACAAAACTGTGACATAACATTTACTTTAAAAGTATGTTTTTTTAAAGAGCAGAACAATTATCAATGTATGAATTAAGAAGTGATGTAAGTAAGCTACATGCAGATATGACAAGAATCCTAAAGGCAGTATGTGAGTGGAAGTTTAGAAGTCACTGTTAACAGTGGGAGGAGCACAGGCCCTCAAAGTGAAAGCCTGGCTTTAAATCCCCCTTCGGAGGCTTGTTAACAGCGACCTTGTAAGGAAGGAAGTAAACCACTTCCTCTTATGGAGCCTCAGTTTCCTTGTCTGTAAAGTGAGGGGTTGGGTAAGATGAACTCCAAGGTCTCCTTCAGCTCACACTTGTGTGATTAAAGGGCTATTGAAGGAGTCTGAGCAGACAGTGACAAGATGAAAGTGGCACTTAAAGAAGATTAGTCTGGCAGTGGCATGAAGGTGAGATCGGAGAGGAGAAAGCTTGGGGTCAAGAAGGCCAGATAGGTGACTGCTTCTGTAATCCAGGAATGAGCTGTGAGGGCCTCGGCTAGGATGAAGGTAGTGAGCACGTGAGGGATGAAGAGACGTGGAAAACATTTCTAAGGAAAATTGGACAAGATCTGAAAACTAAATAGTGACTACAATAAAAGTGGCATAGGATTTTGAACTCAGCGATGCAGCAAAGGGACCCTCTGACAAAATACCAGCATTGAAAATGTTTGCTTCTGAAAGTCTTGGGTTTGGGCTGATTGTAACATGCTGATTAAAATGCTTTGGGGACAAATGAAAATATAGGACTGCCACTTAAATAAAAAGAACTGTGCAGAAGCACAGAGTTAGGAGTCTTCTGCACTGAAATAATGCAAAATTAAATCGCTGAAGAGAATGCAGAACAAAAATAACAGAGAGCCCCAATTGGGCTTTGGCATATGATGGTTATTAGTAAGGGGCAGGAGAATCAGGAATGACCAAGAAAAAACACAAATGTAGATGCTCAGAGTGTGAGAGAAACAAGAGGAGTCTGGGGTTATGCAAGCCAAAAAAGGAGACAGTTTTCAGAAGAAGAGTAGCACTGAAGTACACAAAGTCCTGCAAGGAGGAGAAACTGAAGCAAAGACAAAGGCTCCACTGACATCACTAGTGCCCTTCTTTTAAGCAGAAAGCATCAGAGTAGTAACAACTGAAGCAGATAGATTAAGAGCCAACTGGGTGGGGAACGGAAGGCAAAAACTGGAAATTTGGCAGGAAAAGGAAAGAGAAAATTTTTCTTTGGCATGAAAAATGCTGCAGATTAAAAAAAAGTTGATTTTTAAAAATATGTGGGTAGACAATAATTTTGATAACAGAGGAGGATAAAAGGCTCTTGGGAAGAGAGAAACGGAAGGTCCTGGAAAGTGAAGTGAAATAAATTTTGAACTCCATTGTGAGGTTCAAATTATGAACATGGCCCTCCCTTGAGTCCCCAGCTACCCCCAAATTAACTTCAAAGAAAGAGGTCTCACATTTTTTCCCTCTTCCCCAGCACATCTCCTCCAGGTTCAAGTGAAAAAGACAGTAAAAATCCTACCTTTAAATCAGAGTTTTCTGGGGGCATTTTTGTACATTCGCTCCTCCAAGCACTCCCGAAGTCAGTTAGCTCCTGGGGTAGGTAGGGGCACGCACTTTGCTTGCATGGAACCTGGTACATCCTGGCTTGTGTCAGTGATGTTCAGTGTGAAGTCCAACATGCACATCAGTAAGCCTGGTATTCTCTTACTATCCAGTCAGAATGAGCTCATGCTGTGCAGGTGTTCCACATAAGTCGGTGGTTGCAACGCCAGTTGTCTTTTCATTTGTGTGTGGGCCTCTTCAGACAACTACAAAACATTATGAGCCAGGATCTCAATTAATGTATGAAAATAAATCGGGGCAGGGGTTTTTGCCATCTATAGAAGAATCTAGAAATAACATGGTCCAGTTAGACCATCCTGTATAACTCTTGAGAAATGCCCCATAGCAAAATTGTATTTCATTTACGCGAGCAAATATCCTAGTAGACATTGTTGGGCTGCTCTGGAGCCCATGAGAAGGTTCTGTGTTTGATACATATCGCTGAAAACAATGAGAGAACAGAATAAACTTATTTTCCTGAAATCAGTTACATGTATAAACTAAGTTCATTGTTGGGCAGTAGATCATATTAAGAACACACATTATTCATGCCACAGAAATGGGGACTTAAATATGGTCCCCGATTGTATAAATTTCAGCCCCACCACATCCAGTTCCATTTCTGAATGTCATGGGGAAATAGTAATAATGCCAATAATACTAAGAGGATTAACAGAGTTAATTGGGGACTGGTAAAATAGAATGATATAGTCCATGAGCCGCAAACTCAGTTGCCTGCAGGGAGCAAGAAGTCAGACTAACTGACTGAATCAGGTAGAGTATAAGGCAGTAGGGGCCTGTGGTAAATTGCACAAGACATGCCCTTCTGAGGAGAATAGTCACCCACTCACTTCAACCACATGACAATGAGGTCAGATCTTTCAGTTGTTTAAGAGAATCAGGAAATCCTTATTTTTCTGTGATTCTTCCAAACTTTAAACCTCAGAATCTTAGCAACTAATGAAACATGTTCTAGATATTGCACTGGCCAAACAAAACACGTCAGTGAGACACAGGATTTTGCAAACTGGCTTCCAGCTTACAACTTTTAAATATATGAGCTCTTTGAAATCTTATAATCCAAAGAGTTAGTCTAGCCTTTCGCTGTCATAAATTCCCCTGCCCTTCCATCCCATCCTGAGACTTTACTCTCCTATAGGGGCCTCTGAAATCCAAAATCACCTTTCATTTCCCAACTAAAACCAATCAAAACCTGATTTAATCCGTGATCCCTGATGTCCTCAAAAGGATATAAGAGATGTTACCTGACTAAAAGATGGGTTTCAAAATTACATTGCTTTCCAGAAGGATCTTTATCTTAAAAGAGAACAATAGTTGTGCTTAAAAATCCACTGCTTAAAAATCCACTTTTAAGCAGTCTGAGGGAGTAAGACTAAATGTACTACGGCATAGATTGGTGGAGTCTTCCTGGATCTTGTAAATTCTATGGGAGTCTAATATATGCTAAAGAGCAGGTCTGAGTCCACCTCATTCATTCATTCATACAGAAAATATTTGGTCAGTTAATACCACATGCTAGATACAGAATTGTGTCCCAGGAGTAATGGGCAGACAGGTCAGGCCTGGACCTTGTCCTCAAGGTCATAAATAGTTTGTTAATGAAGGCAGACATGCAATTAGGCTATCAATTTATACTGCCTCGAAGTGCCAGCACTGATACTCTCTGGCGGGAACTATAGACTGATGCCCTGCTGTTTCTAGTCCCCCCAGTTTCTTTTCCCCTCTCTCCCACAGGTCTTCACTTGCTCTAGACCCTGCTTCCCAGACTGTTCAGGTCACAGTCTGCCTGACCCCATGACTTGGGTTTCTGAGTGGTCTGGTTCTCTTAGGGCCAGTGGACCCAGAAGCTTTGCACCATTGGTCAGTCCTGGCTCCCACTGTTTTTGGCTTTCTCACCTGCAGGCTTTTACTCATGCTGCTCCTTCTGTGAATGGCATTTACTTGTTCCTTTGCTATAACCTTTATGTTGTTCTGCTGTCCTGTTTAGTTGATTCCATTTCTACATCTGTTATCAAATTTTAAAGTCAAGGGTCATTTTTTTTAATGTTTCCCCTATAGTGTGTTTTAAAACACTATAAATGTTAATTTAAACGAATTAGGAGTTGTTCAGTCTCAGTTTAGAAAGTGCGTGTATCCTTTGATAGAGTTAAATGCTACCTCTGTCCAGCAGCCTTCCGTGATTGCCTCAGCCTCAGAGGAGGATCTCTTCTTGCTCAGAGTTGCTGTTATAACCTTGGGTCCAAACTAATCTTCCTGCCCATCTCACACAGGACTTTATACTGTCAGTGTTGTTTAGATGTCTCATCTCTACAAAAATGTAATTTTTGTGAGAGCAGAGGAAGTTTCTTCTGGATCTTTCTACCCTTTACAATAGGTAGTTAGGATAGTACCTGTGGATTTTAATAAAGTATATACCAAATCAGTATGCTTGAACAAATAAATAAACTGAATGAATGAAGAGGGCAGGATCTGAGTTGGTAATCAAAGCATAACTGATTCCAACCTTCATTTATGCTTTAAGTGTCCAAGTTTGATAAATACTTAACAGGAATATGTTTATGTCTCATAGGCGCCTATTCAAAAAAAATTATTGCCATTAATTTAATTATTTAGGTAACTAAAGAAATCTTAATGTTAAAAGGAATGTATGTGTGTGTGGGTTCATTATGATGTCCACACCATTATATAGTCTATGAAACACTGAACTTTCAAAGACTATAAAGGGGTTTAGGACTCTTCTTTTTTTTTTTTTTTTTAAGACTTATTTATTTATGCATACAAGAGCTGGGGTACAGGCCAGAACCCAGGGAGGTGAGAGGATTCACCAGAGACAGAGTGGGGTGCAGAACAGGCAGACAGACTGAAACACACTGCTGAGGGGAGCAGCGGGTAAGGCAGGAGAGTTCTGCTGGCCATGTGGGTCCCCTCCCTGGCCAGCGGCAGTGATTGAACTCCTGCTGCAGTGGCTGGGTTTGCTTCCTAGTGCGTTGCTTAACCCACTGCGCCACCAGGGAGGCCCCTAGGACTCTTCTTTTTATGAGTTGTTTGTTGTTGTTGTTTTAGTGTAAAAAGATGTTTAACTGTACCTTTTGACTTCTTATATCTTCTTTAACAGTTTCTGTCTTTCTTACTTGCCACTACTACCCCCATTTTCTCGCCTCAGTTTAGTTTATTTAGCCAACAGTTCTTTATTGAGCACTTATTATGTGACTTTGACTCTGCTATAGACCTGAAAAGCAGACACCCCTCCTTATTAAAGTAGTGTCTCAAGAAAGAAAACAAATTTTGCGTGAGCAAAACATGTACTGGTAAAACAATCACAATTCAGTGCATGGATTTTATAAACTCTATTTTGAATTTAGAGCAAGCAAGTAGACATCTCACTCTAAGTTGTGCTTCAGAGAATAGCTGGTTTATAACTGAGAGGGAATGAGTGTGGTTATGACCAGGCTTATGGCCGTTAGAAGGAAATTGATGTCCAGAGTGATCAAAGCATTTGCTCTGTTCTATAGTGAAACCAAGTTGCAATTTAGTGCCCTGGCTTTCTCTTGATTTTACCATTAAAGCAAGTTGTCTCCTCATAATTAATCACTGATGAGGTCACTAGAATAATGGAGGAAAACAAGATAAGAAAACCATAAGGCCATGCTTCCCAAGGACTAATGACATAATATTACTAACGAATTAACAAAGTCTTTTTTCATCCCTTTGTGGCAAGGGAAAAAATGAGTGGCCAGTTATACAACCTTTCTCATGAACATTTTCATAGCTACAGGATAGCAATGTAATGATACTTCCAGCAGTGATAGACACTTCTCTCTAAAATACAGCAATAGCTCACATATCAATGTTTAAGGCAATAAACAACTACATCATTAATTTCTTTCTCAGAATCATAAGTGATTACACTTTCTATCTCAAAATCCCATAGACTCTTAATATTGGAAATGAAAATAATGTGCCATTGATTTGAGTAGCCTGTTAGAATACAGAAATAATGATCTGAGAGCATTTTAATTATCCAAACGCCATTAAAAATCCTTGAGAGCTTTTCAAAAGGAAAAAAGAAGATGACCCAAAATATAAAAGGGGCCTGAGAAAATGTGATATACTTTGGCAAATTTAGATTCTGTAGCAAAAAGAGCTTGATCAGATGCAAAGAATTGGGTTTCTTGTGCCTCAGAGGAGGCTGGGCAGGGAAACTTTCAAGGAAGGCAGATGAACACTCCTTAAAGGAATTTTTATACACAAATAAATAGTATTCAGACATCTTCGTGGTTGCAGTTTTATTATCTATATATGCCTCAGGCCTGTTGGAAGTCATAAACTCACACACCGAATGACGCCTGAGACAAGGCGCACATTGCTGCCTTTTCACCTTGTATCCATTTGTGTGTTAAATAGCTGATATGATGGGCTCTTTTTTCCTCACACCTATAAGCCAAAGTCATTGTCCTGTCAGTGTATAATGATTTTAGTATTTTTGGAGTCCGAGCCCTGGAATTTTTCCACTGCATTATGCAACAGGGGCCCTATCCATAATAGGTTTAATGTGAGGGGGAGGGGAGGAAGAAAGGAAGTTGGGTTGAGAAAGACAAAGGAAAGAAGAGGAAATTTTCATTTTGGGTGGCTGGATCTGAGCCCCTCTCAGCAAAAGAGCTTCTTAGGCTGCCCTGGGTGAGCTATTTGCTTTCTTGTCAGGTGCTTTCAGCGTCCCAAGGCTCATCAAAATGGCACATATTTTAAAGTGGGCCTCTCGCCCCTCAAATTTCTGAGAGCTGAACCCAGCAGGAAACTGATATGATGCACACCTATCTCCCAACTCCACTTGCAGTGTTTTCCTAAGCCCACTTTTGTCTGGTTTCTAATCCATTGGGTATTAATGTTAATCTGATATTTCTGAAGTGCTTAACGGTGTTTGTCTATGAAAGGGGCTGTGGAAAAGCAGACTGATGGATTGGCTGTGGATTTGACAGCAATTCAAATTTTGAAAAACAAACCTACTTATCCAAAAGTGCCGAATAACCATCATATGTTTCCCTAAAATAAGAGTGATATATAAAGAATCTTATAAGCCTGTGACACTAATTTCCATGTTTGCTGCACCATTTTAGCACTCCCATAAACCTGTAGTAGCTTTAACAGAAATATGGCCGGCTGAGGCATATTTTATTCCTCAGCATGCAAGCCTAACAAATAGAAACTTTAACATGTTCTTAAACAGCCCCTGCGTTCTGAACTTAGTGAAGTATTCTAACAAACATACAGTTCACGCAGCACCTTTCGTATTGGAGGGGGTTAATCTAGTATCTGGTTATAATTTACAGAATCAGGACTAGTGGGATAGACAAATACAATTCTCAGAAGTTTCCTATCCATCCTTTTGAATTAAAAAAAAAAAAAGTCCACTTCAACATAGCTCCATATTTTACCAAATTTGGTCATTTCACCAAAGCAACTCATTACATGTTTTCCTCACAAGGAACTTCAGTATGGCCATGCCCACTCAGACTGAGTCTTTGGTAAAGCTGACGTAGGTCTCCTCCATCAGACCACATTATAAATGAAGAATTGAAGTTCTTATTCTTTGCAGAAATGAAACTGGTGGATTGGGCCCCACAGGCAACCTATATTAAGGTAACTTCTGTGTAAGAAAGGCCGAAGTATATATGTTAAAGCTTATTGAGGAACACTTTTTATCCTACTGAATTTATAAAATAAGCTATTCTAATATAAAAGCAATACATCAGGACCTCCCTGGTGGTACAAGGGGTTAAGTCTCAGCACTATTAAGCTATTGATAGCCATCACAGCACTAGTTCGATCCCTGGCCAGGGACCTGACCCACATGTCACAGCAGACCTCTCCTGCCTCACCCACTGCTCCTCTCAGCTGTGCATTTCAGTAGATTTGCCTTGTTCTGTTCCCCACTCTGTTTTTGGTGAATCCTCTCACCCACCACCTCATACCTCTGGCCTACACCCCAGCTCTTGTTTGCATAAATAAATAAAATAACCCTTTGAAAAGAAATACATCACTTACCAAAAAGTAAAACATTCAAACAAAAGAATGAAATGTAAACATAATTGCATTTAATATTTGGGATCTGTCTTTTGAAATTTATACTTACATACAAAAATCTTCATGTAATATATATCATGAAATTTATAATTAGATATAAAAATCACAGACATGGTTTATAATGAAGTATGCTTGAACTTAATTAAAATATTTTTAAACAGTGGTGATGATTACATGATATGACTATGCTTGATGCCACTTTATTATACACTTAAAATGGTAAAAACAGCAAATTTTATGTATATTTTAGTACAATTAAGGATTTTTTTAAAAAAGATTTATTTATTTATGCATACAAGAACTGGGGTATAGGACAGAGGTGTGAGGGGGGTGAGAGGATTCACCAGAGACAGAGTGGGGAGCAGAACAGGCAGATCAACTGAAATACGCTGCTGAGGGGAGCAGTGGGTGAGGCAGGAGAGGTCTGCTGCGCCATGTGGGTCCCCTCCCTGCCGGCAGCAGGGATCGAATTTGTGCTGCAGTAGCTATGGTTTGCTTCATAGTGCATTGCTTAACCCATTGTGCCACCAGGGAGGCCCCAATAAAGGGTTTTTTAATTGAAGTAATTTTGCATTACAACATTTTGTAAGTTTCAGGTGTTCATTGAGAATCAACATGTACAAAGACTATGCTAAGGTCACTGCTAAACTTCCATTTCTATCCTTCATCATATCATTATCCCCTTTCCCCTGTTTACCCCACTCACCTTCCCCCTTTCTTTCTGGTAACCATTAATTGATCTTATAGTGCAAAAGTTTATTTTTGTTTTATTTAGTTCACATATATCACATATGAGTGAAATTATGTGTTGTTTGTCTTTGTCTCCCTTATTACATTAAGCATAATTCCCTGTAGATCCATTTATATTGCTGCAAATGTAGGTCCATTCATGTTGTTGTCATAGGATTTCATCTTTTGTTTGATAGCTGAATCATATCCCATTGTGTATCCATAGCATATATTCTTTATGCAGTCATTAACCACTGGACACTTAGGTTGCTTCCAGTTCTTTGCCATTGTAACTAGTGCTTTAGTAAACTGAGGGTACATATATCTCTTCAAATTAGTGTTTTTATATTTTTTCAGAGAAATAAGATAACTGGATTTCTTTAATTTCTATTTTTAATTTTTTGAGGAATCTCCATGTACTTTCCATAATGACCACATCAATTTGCATCCCCACCAACCATTTATATAGGTTCCCTTCTCTCTATATCCTCCCCAACACTTATTTCTTATCTATTGGATAAGTATCACAAGTATGAGGTGACAACTCATTGATGTTTTGACTTGCATTTCTCTAATAACAAGAGATGATTGAATGACTCTTAGCAATCTATATGTCTTCTTTAGAGAAATGTTTTAGATCTTCTGCTCATTTTTCATTTGGGTTGTTTATTGTTAAGTTTTATGAGCTCTTTGTATATTTTGAATTTAACCCCTTGTTAAACAAATGATATATAAATATCTTCTCCCATTCAGTAGGATGTCTTTTCATTTGATAGAAGTTTCTTCTGCTATGCTGAAGCCTTTTAGTTTGATTTGGTCTCAGTTCTGTAGTTTCTTTTGTTTACTTAACCATTATGGTCCAGTCCCCAAAGACCTCTCTAAGGCAGATGGTCTGAGATTTCTTCTATGCATTTTATGATTTCTGGTCTTACATCCAAGTCTTTCATTTTGACTTAATTGTGGTGTATAGTATAACACAGTGGTCTAGTTTCCTTTGCTTGTGACTATGCTGTTTTCCCAACACCATTTGTTGAAGGGAATTTCCTTACTTTGTTTTTAAACTCTTGGGTTTTTGTTATAAGTCAGTTGTCTATATGTCTGGCTTTATTTCTGGGCTTTCAATTCCATTCCATTGATCTTTTGTGTTTATTTTTATTCCGATACTAGACATTTTAATTACTATTGCTTTGTAGTATAGTTTGAATTTGGGAAGCATAGTACCTCCATTTTTGCTCTCTTTTTTTCTCAGAAGTCTTTTGCTGCTCGGATTCTTTAGTTGTTTTCAAATAAGTGTTAAGATTTTTTGATTCTAGGGCCTCCCTGGTGGTGCAAGGGGTTGAGCAGCGCACTGTGGAGCATCCACAGCCACTGCAACACAAGTTATATCCCCAGCCAGGGAGGGTACTCACATGGTGCAGCAGACCTCTCCTGCCTCGCCTGCTGCTCCCCTCAGCAGTGTGTTTCAGTCAACCTGCCTGTTCTGCTCCCTGCTCTATCTCTGGTGAATCCTCTCACCCCCCACACCTCTGGCCTATACCCCAGCCCTTGTATGCATAAATAAATAAATTTTCTTTAAAAAAGATTTTTTGGTTCTATTTCTGTAAAGAATGTCTTTGGGATTTTGATAACAATTTCTTTGAATCTGTATGTCACTTTAGACAACATAGCCATTTTAATGGTATTAATTCTCCCAGCTCTTAAGCTCATAGCATCTTTCTATCGCTTTCTGTCTTTTATTTCTCTCAATAGTGTCTTATGGCTTTCACTTCTTTTTTAAATTTACTCCATGGGAATTTTTATGTGATTATAAACAGACTTGTTTTCCTTATTTATCTTTCTGCTAGTTCATTATTTGCATATGGAGAAGCAGTAGATTTTTATATATTAATTCTGTAGTCTGGCACTTTACTGTATTTGTTTTTTACTGGAATCACTGGAATTTGCTACATATATTATTGTATACAAAATAGTGATATACAAATCACAAATGCAAATGATAGTTTTCGTTTTATTTCTTCCCTTTTAAATAATTACATATAACTCTGAAAAGATTAAGTTCAAAAGGATAGCACATGTTCACAATTATCTATCACTGAGTAGAATAACAATATACTTTATCACTCTAACCAGAACTTCTGAGAGTGAATGGGGGGGGGGGTCTGTTATTCATTATGGCAGGACGACACATATGTAAACCAGGTATATCTATGGCAAATTGATCATATATGATTGTGCTATTCAAAATTTATACAAACTTTCAAGACATTTAGTAGGTGTCATTGAATGCAGCACGGAGAAGGAATTCAAGGAGAGCAATAGAGTTTGTGAGAAGAATATTAACTAGATTTTGGGAATTGTTCCCCAGAAATAACCAGGTCTCCCTGAAAGATGATATTGCTAGATCAGGGAAATGACAGTGGGTAGAAACAAAATGGTGAATTATGGTGGCATCTAAGAAACAAAAACAATTTGATTTGATGTGAAAGATGAGAAAGAGAAAGAAGTTAGGAATGTCTTTTAGGGTTCTAGGTTTGAACTACAAGTTTTTCAGTGGTCCCATCTATGAGCTAGGAAACATAAAAGGGCAGCTTTGGAGGTGTGGGTAGCTTCTAAGTCCCATTTGAAGGTCTGGAGGTTGAAGTACATACATCAAGCAGATAGTTGATGTTGGGATCACACTCATGAAATAGGTCTGAGTAAAGAATGAAAATTTAAGAATCACCAACGCATAGATGAAGGCGGCAATTATTCAAATGAATGACATTTTCTTAGAGGGAGTGAGAACAGGCTTAGATCTTAAGGAAGTTCAATATGTAACAGTCAGGGTTAGGTTGTGTTAGAGAGTAAAGAAACTGACAGTTAAATATTTAATGAAATTTGAGAACATGAATAGGAAAGGAGATAAAGGCTTATAGAATTTAATTTAGTGATCTCTACCAGCTGTAAAAGTCTTGACCATTTTATTACATATCTAATGTATGTTAATGAAAAGAGCGATTTCCTTACAATTTCTCAACATATTACTTTAATTTCCTTTGGTGGAACACAATTTCCCAGCCCTAAATGGCTATAGACTCTCTTGTGAAGCTGCCCTCAATAAGTCAGTCTCCTCTCCTCCAAGGGGAGAGTAGGCATGGATGTGTTTCCTTAGAGTCATCCCAAACAGAATTTAGGAACAAACCTGTGTAAGCCACTTGGAGTCAGTCAGGATCTCCACTGTAAGTCAACAAGGCACATAACAAAGTTTAGGAACTAATGCCATTGCCCAGGGGTTCTTGTTCAGTGCAGTTTGTTAGATTAGTACAAAATGATGCTACTTTGACATAGTTTACAAAAGCACTGGTAGGAAGTAAGTGATGACAAACACAAACTGGTAGAGAAAGATGCATAGCACACTCTGAAATAAAGGACTACATACAAACATCCCTATGACAGACAGCACAAGAGGGACAAGAAGAAATGGTAAATACCACAGTGGCTCTGAACCATCCTTTATAATATCTGTAGTTTCTTGGGTTCATTTGATTATTCATTTATTCAACTAATAGTGATTAAGTGGCTACTGTGCTTCAGGCAGTGTTCTGGGCACTGAGGATATAGCAGCAGGGAATCAGATTTATGCACTCATGGTGGAGAGATAAGAAACAGGAAACAAAAGACATAATAGGTAAGAGGAAAATACAATCAAGTAAAGCAATTGTGAAAGACTAAGGGTACCAGTTTAGGTTGAACAAGTCTCACAAGCATGACTACATGATTTACATAATTAAAATATGTAATTATGAGAAAATTGTCTTACAGTGATAGAGTCCTATCCTAGAGTAGGTCTTAGTCTGTTTAGGCCACTATAACAAAAATATCATTAACTAGGCAGTTAATAAACAACAGAAATGTACCTTCCACAGTGTTAGAGTTTAAAGTCCCAGATCATGCTGCAGCATGGGTCAAGTATGGTTAAGGGCCAGCTTCTTGCTGCATAGATGGCCATCTTCTGGCTACATCCTCACATGGCAGAAGAGGCAGAGGAGCTCTCTGAGGTCTCCTCTATAAGGACATCAATGCCATTCATGAGGGCTGTATCCTCATGACCTTTTCATCTCTCAAAAGATTCACCTCCAAATACCATAACATCTTGGGGGTTAGGATTTCAACAGAAGAATTTGGAGGGAGGTGGGGGGGAACAAGCATAAAGTCTGCAACAAAGCAGGTGATTGCCAGCCTGACCACTTGCTGAGCATGTGACCTGGGTCAGTTGTTTAAAATCTTTGAGCTTGCTCAAATTTTGAGTTTTCCTTTCTTCATGTGGACAATAGAGCTAGAACACCCAATTTACAGTGTCTTGAGTTAACCAGATCTTATCAAGTGTTTAGCATAGTCTACCAAACTCTCTACAAAAGAGGGGCATTCCTGGAACCCCATTCTGTAGAATGAACCACAACCTCAAGAACAATTGCCGTATTCATTCTTTTATGCCCTCTAGTACCTTCTACATACTGGTACTAAGCAATGTTGGAGGAATTTATTGAATGGGCAAGCTAATATAAGCTATTTTGTAGAAAATAACTCATTTTATATATCTGGTCCTCGGCTTCTCATTCTTATTTATAGTTCCTCTATAAAACCTAGGGAGCAGCTTAAATGTTCCCTGAAATCTTATAATCCTAAGAAATAATAAGCCAAAATTATGATTTCAAGGGACAGCGACTGGAATGCTCTAGGTACAATGTATACTCAAAGAAGGCAGAATAAATTATGTGGCTTTGCAAGACAACACCTTAGTTGGAGCTAGTCCTTTTTACAACTTGGGCTAGTCCTATCCTACTTTGTAAGTGCTGCCTCTAAACACTGCCATTTCCATTTCATAGAGCAAGCAAGGAAGAATGTGGTTTGATCTTCCATGGCCTGGAAGCACAGTCAAGAAAGGATTACCCCCTTTCCCAAGGAACTGTAAATTTTGTCTGTAATACCTATTATTGAGAATAAGAAAAGTTCTCACTACAGAATTCCTCTAAACTGTTACCAAAAGTAGAATTGGTGTAAAGAAAGCTTTAATTCTCATTATAGACTTAAAAAAATTTGATCACCGTATATTATTATAAACATATATGCAATGTCAGAAAATAAAGGCTATCACCAAATAACATAAGTAGACGTAGCTTTTTAATTTCTTGACATGCCATTTCACAAAGGAAAGTCCTTTTGTGTAGAGAAAATTACGTACCAAGTTGGACGAGTAAAAAGAAAAAAGGAAAAATTCCGCATGACACTTTGCTAGAGAAACAGAATCAACTAAACAAGGACTTGCCAATCACCAAAATACATTTTTTCATAGCAAAAGATTCCGTAGCTCCAGTAACTTTCTTAACCAGCAGCCAGTGTTCAAGCTAGGAATATTGCTGTCCCTGGAATGTAATACTTACCGAAGTTTTCTCAATGGAAAAACTATCTCATCACACAGGTACACTTTGTTTACCACAATCTTTTACCTGGAGAGGAAGAGTGGGGAGGAGGGAAGTGGCAGGAAAGAAAATAAACCTTCAGAGGAAGCAAGAGGGAACATATTGTAACATCCTTTATTTTCCATTTCTTTTTCTCTGTCGGTGAATATCAATGAAGTGTTACCGAATTCAAGCACTGGAGTGCTGACTTGGAATCACCCAGCCTAAGCCCTCCTTTCTTTTGAGCACAGAAAGATCAAGGAGTTCATTTGTTGTTTACACATTGAGATTCAAGCCCCTCACCCAGCCTCTCCCCTCCCCTTCCTCCCCCCCCCCCCCACACCTTCACAAGTTGTTAAGGGGGAAAAAAAAAAGCACTCAGCGGGAGACCCTGAGGTTTTACCTGTCTTTAATTTATGCAGCATTTTCAAATTGTGCCATCCCGGCAGGTGTGACCGAGCTTTAGCGGAGCGTCGGTGCTATTTTACCTGCTTGAGTCTGTCAAAAAGCCATTTGTATGCGCCTGGCTAATGTGCTAGAAATAAAAGCCCCAACCTGTCAAGTAAACTCTCTGCACCTGTACGAAGCAGTTAAATTGTTCCATCTGCCATTATGCCTGGAGATCAAAGGCCCTCCCCGGGAGGGGTGGTCGAGAACCAAAGCAAAGGATGGAACTCCTCGTCTTGGAGTTTAAATAGAAGAGGACGACTACGAGAGTGCGGAGGGGGGTGGGAAGCCCGGAGGAGAGAGGGATGCTGAAACGCCGGCCTAGCTCGGCTACCTGAAGGCGCTTTTGTCTGACCCAGGCGCGCCGGGAGCGCATTCTTTCACATTAAGAACCGCAGGGGAAGACATTCATTCACCCCTCTTTTTTGGTGACGTAGCTGGGGCATTCATGTGTTTTTAACCTTGAATAATTTTTGTCTCTAAGCTCCAAACAAGTTGTACCCTGTCCACAGGTCAGTTTTGTTACAGAGGCCAATTAGCAGTGCTACCTTAGCCTGCGGCAAAAAGCCAAGTAATGGCGGGGCAAGCCCTACGGAGAGGTGATGAATAACTCCGGAGAGCTGTAATTTGAAAGGGGGGCCTTTGAAGCATTTACCTTACATGGGACGCTATTGTCACTGCAGGGTGTTTGATCTTAAAATAATTTACTTAATGATCTCACCATGGGAGCAATTGGCAGAGCAAGATTAGGCTGTAAGGCCTAATGGACATGGGAAAAGTTAAAATTGCTCTGAGAAAGGTATGTACAGCACTGAGCTCTGTCCGTGTTCTGTGTTCATTACCTACTAGTGGGGGGGAAAGCCCAGTGGACCGCGATCAGCTTTGCACAGCTCATCGGAGAAGCCTCTCCCGGGCTGTGCGCTGAGTATTTCCCCTCCAGCCTGCATTTCAGCATTTGTGGAAATTAATGATCTAATTTTGTTTTTACGGCCTCTGACTTTTCCCCCTTCTCTGTGTATTTTGCAGATATGGAGCCCCTGTTCTGGCAAGGTGCAGGCAAAGACCAGGGCGGCATTCCCACTGCAAGCTTCTGAGTAGAATCAAAGTCGATGAAAATGTGAAATTGCGCCATATTTTGTCCCCTTCCAGCTGGTAAACAGGACCGCAAGTGGACACCAGGTGACTATTTGACATCATTATCCCAGGCCAAAAAAAAAAAAAAAATACAGCTCTGTCCTTTAGAAAGGAAAGTTTTAAAATGTAAGCTCCAGTTTGACATCCTTCTAACTCACATGTGATACATCACACGTGCTGCCTGACATACCCAGCAAGTCTGCTTAGATGGCAGTTGGAAGAGCCCCCTCAGGTCGGGGTCTACCTGTGTTGCGTCAAGAGGAGCACTTAAGGTTTAAATGCCTTCATGATTGTGTCCTTTAGGATGCTCAGATTTTGCTTACTTCCACAACTTCTAGTAAAAAAGAATCTTATTTTTCTCAGCTATGGAATTAGAGACCTTAAAAGAATGTCCAGCAGGAGCAAGAGTAACCTAAGAATTGCTATTGCTGTTCACGTGGTTGATGCTAAGGAACTAGCATTCCTTTGATGCTTTAAAAAAAAAAAAAAGACAAACAAAAAAAACCCCTGAAGGACCTGTGATGCAATAGAATGTGAATAACAAATGAACTAATATCCTGTCTATGGCAGAGTCTAGCTAAGTGAATCATAGCAGCCTGCACATGCAGCCCACTATCTGGATATGTATTTCTCCTTTGGGAATCAATACCCAGGGAATGTATCCTTATATGTCATCCAGAAGATCTGAATTCATGTTCTCTGTATAAAACAAAAAAGCTCAAATTTGAGCTCAAAATATACGAGCCTGATTCCCCAAAATCCACATGTTTTGTCAGTGCCAGGTAAACCAAGCGGTGCAATGAATTATTTTTAGTTCATGCAAATCAAGTAATTATGAACATGAGTACCAGCTTTATGCCAACAAATGCCAGCTTGCATTGTGCAATTGAGGGAGTGAAAATGTTCCCCATGAGTGTGAAGGGTTTTGAAATTTAACCTTTGGTGTCAATTTCTTCTTATTCTATTGAGATATACCTAAGAGTCTATCAAAATAGAGTAACATCTTTGAACTTTTCTTTTTATCTCTCACCTGTACTTGGAAATTAGCAACCTATTAACATGCATCAATAATTTCTTCTCTGATGCATGGGAATTAACTATCTGAGGCTGAACTAAAGACTATATATGCTTTGTTTGTATATTCTACTTGTTAAATTACTTGATAAGTGAGCATGGAGCTCATGCCTGGCATGGTAGGGAAAAGAAAGGCAGCAGATCAGAATATGCATCTATGAGTCTTAACCTTTTTCAATTAGCTTAAAAGAAATACCAGGCCCATATGGATAATGTGGGGATTAAAGTGAAATAAGTTGTGTGAAACTCATAAGAGTGACTGAAAATAAAAGAGTCTCAGTAGAAGTTCTTTCCCACCCTGTGCTATAGAAATTTTGAATCTCTATAATAGGAGTTAAGTTTGGTTTATCCTCCCTCTCCCTAATTAGCATTTCTCCCCCATTTCCACTCAAGACCCAGTAGGGTACTATAAGTAAAGCTGTTTTCAGTGGGTAAGTTGGAATGCTAAGATTGTTTATGAACATCTAAACATTCTGGGAGAAACTGGACTCATAACCTCCAGGTCACCTCCAGGCCATTTCTAAGAGAGGAGCACTCACCTAGGAGACCTAGCTTCCCAGGGACCTGGAGAGATTTCCCTTTCCATCTTTCCATCTTTTCTCATTTCATTTTCCCAGTTCTATCTTCTTTAAAAGTTAAATCTTTAGTTCCAGTTGTCTTTGTTGTCGTAAGTGGTGATTGTAACTTAGAAACCAAAAAAAGAATCATATTATCCTCATCAAGAGACTAACACTGCTTTTAAAAGAATAAGAAAAGATAACTAGGGGGAAGAAGTGTTTTAACAAAGTTACCATTTCAAAACAGCATGAATTACACTGTAGATAAGCCCCTCTCAGCCTCTCTCCTGTTTCCTTTTCCTTCCTTGCTCAGTTTTCCCTTCCTCTCGGATGATTTCCCATTTCAGTCTCCCTTCCTTTATCTGTCTCTCTGCATCATGTCTTTCCTCTGCTCCTGTCTGTGGTATGTTCATTCTGCCTCTTCCTTTCCATCTCTTCCCCATCTCTCCCCCCTCTTTTGAGTGGGAATCTCTACCTCAGTCTCTCCCACTGTGCATGTTTGTCTATGTCTATTGGTTCTTTATCTCTGTCTCTTTGAAAACTCAGATGTAAAGGAAAAGATCAAAGTTGACTATGTAAATATTATACATTTTTTTCTTGATCATTATCTGTAATGATTTGCTTTTCCAAGTAAAAGCTGCAAATTGATGAGCTCACTCTCAGAATCTACGAGGGTCCAGGTGTCAAGAAGCACTTGACCATCACACAGACAGCAAATACTGAGTCAGCTCTTGAGCTCACACAGAGCCAGGAGGCAACTGCTCTGCAAGTTTCAGAATTCACACTAAAGGACAAGTCAGAAGAGAGGGGTGAAAGAGAACAAGGTCAAGGTCAAGCTACTCACCCACCTCTTCCCCGCCCAGCTCTCCTCCCACCTTGCACTGATTACTGTACTATATGTCAGAGATACTCCCACTGGCCTAGAACCATCATCTCATGCAGAAGACACATAAATTCCTACCCAGGTTGTTCTAAAATCACCCAGCTGATCATTCAATTTATATACAGTATCAAGTGTTCATTTCATAGCTGCTATTTCAGTCCCACTGACCTACCGGTCCTTGACATGTGCTTTGCCAGAGCCCTCCAGTGATGTAAAAGTAACTTTTTAGCGCTCGCAGAAAAAGCAATTGAAGTTCATTTCTCACAGATTGCTTGGCCCCATCAGAAATGAAGATGCTGTAAAGCAGGCATCGCACAATTTTCCAATGTCCATTGCTGTCAGTGCAGAGTCTGCCTGCTACAGTGATCGGCAGCGCAGGCCGGCCACATGGGATTGGTTGTGTTTCTCAGGATGCTCTGCCACTGTGTGGCAGGGTGTTCCTCAAGCAGTGGCTTATAGCTGGCTCTCCATAAGGTATTTTCTTATAGCTGGCTCTCTATACGATTTTTAGGTTATTTTTCTCATGGCATCTCAGATTTCTCATTTTATTTTTGCACAGTCCAGGAGTGGCAGTGCTGACTTGGGGGGAGGGGGATATTGTTGGTAGCCTAGCAACAACCTGGACACAGTCTCCAGAAAAAAAAGGGTAGGGAATATTCACCTGCCTGTGAGAGGAGCATCTTTTCCTGCTAAGACGAGCTGCAGGACAGCAGATGAGCTGGATAAAACGGGACAGTTAGTTTCTCAGGTCTCTGTTGCTTTGTGCTCACCTAAGATCACGGTGCCTTCTGATCTGTGCCCACTTTTCTTTCCTCATCCCACGCTGGACATTCTCACAGATCCTTGCTCCCCAGTTCACCACCCTCTGTTTTCTGCTTCATTCCTCCTGCTCCACTTCCCCTGCTTACTCCATCTGAATTATCAAGTTCATTTGAAGTGAGTTTTTACTCAGGGACTTTTGACCTAAGTTGAACTTTAAGATAATAACCACAATATTGTTAGAATACTACGACTAGTATTTCCAGAAATTCTTTCATCAGAACTGTAGGAGCCACAGCCATTTTGCCTAGAAATCCAGAGCTTCGCTGACTCAAAGTTGGAGAAATTGACTACAAATTTAAAAGAATGAAAATGGGGTTTTAAAAAGTCTTTTTAATGTTAAAAAGAACAAAGCCCCAACTCTTAAAGATAACTGGAAATTTGTTTTAAAAATTTTTTTCTTGAACAAAATGACTGCCACCTTCAGAATTTCCAGATTCTAAAGTTTTTACCTGTATGCTTTCCTTCGTGTTCCTTGGAATAATTTAAATCTTTCTTTCAGTAATCTTTCTACTCACACCTGCCATTATAAACTTCAGTAGTAACTTAAACAATGTGGGAATGAAAAAAAGTTCTTATTTGTTCCTAGCAGATGTTTTTAGTAGATATTTTTCTAAAATGTAGTATGGGGACTTCCCTGGTGGCGCAAGGGGTTAAGCACCACACTATGAAGCATCTGCAGCCACTGCAGCATGAGTTTGATCCCCAACCAGGGAGGGGACCCACATGGCGCAGCAGACCTCTCCTGCCTCACCCACTGCTCCCCTCAGCAGTGTGTTTCAGTCGATCTGCCTGTTCTGCTCCCCACTCTGCCTCTGGTGAATCCTCTCACCCCCTCTACCCCAGTTCTTGTATGCAAAAATAAATAAATCTTTAATAAATAAGTAAATTCAAAATGCAAAGTTCATTAAAAAAAATAAAATGTAGTATGGGAAGTGGACTTTCAGAAAAGCACATACCAAACAGAGCTCTGCTCACACAATAGCTGGCAAGTCAGACATAGGTGACACAGGAAGAACTAGTTATTTTATTGCCCTTGCAGCATCAGACCTGATGATTCACAGTAACTTGTTGCACAGCCAAGGAAACCAAGGCCCCTGAGGGTAAAGTAAGATTGTGCAAGATCATGGGGAAGATCTGGGATGGCAAAGTCTGTTCCTTACAGGGACACAGGTAATTGTAATGCTTTCACTTCTCCCAGGGTCAGATATCCCTGAGTGCTAGTGGCGTTCCTGCCTCAGAATGGTCAGTATTGTTATGTGCTTCCCAAAGAACCAGCTATTTCCCATGACCCAGACCTTGGTCTCCCAGCTAGTGTGTATCTTCTGTCGGTGCATCTCGGGGCTCTAATAATTTTGCACTCAGCCTAAGAGAAGGACCGTTGTTGCTGTGGTGAGGCGCCCTCCCTCAGGCAGCCTGCACCCAAAGTCTGCTTGTTCTGGGGAGTGAACAATTACAACACATTTTACTTGGAGGTGGCGCTTTTATAATCGTAGCGTGTGTGGTTGTTTCCTTCTCTCCTGTTTCTCTAGGAGAGAGTAGAAGAGCAGATGGAGGGAGGGGGTGTCTGGGAGAAAAAGGTGAGGGAAGGGAAGGGAAGGGAAGTGATAGCAGGAAAGGGGAGGGTCCAAGTGTGTTTGACTTTTGGCTGGTGAAAGTGACTTCCTGCTTTGGTGGCAGAAGGAGAGTGGTTAGGGTCCTGGTGCCCTGGAAGGTCAAGGGGTTAGGACTAGGAGTCATTAAACTCCTGAACAGCATGGCTGCCCTCTCTCCCCAGAGACCTGCTCCCTCCCTGACCTCATGGCTCTGTGTGGGGCTACTGAAGGGCCGTCCCAGTTCTAGAGTTCCCAGCCAGGCTTTCTTGTACCCTGTTCACAGTTCCACTCCTCCCTCTGCAATATTTTGTTTTCTTCACATCCCAAAGGTATAGATCTCTATTTACATGCCAATAAGCTTTCTGTATATAAACGTCCATCTCAAAATCCATTTCCTAGAACTTAACCTTAGACGCTTATATTTACAAACTCTGTCATTTAAAAATGCTGCTCTTCAGAAGGCAAAAGAAAAATACCAGACGGTTCCTCCCCTAGGAGGAATATAAGGGACCCAAATAAGGATCAAGGAAAGGAATAAGAACAACAACAACAATAATAATAATAACAATAAAAACACAAAAACCAAAAATGAAAAGACAAGGAAAAATTGGGGACACTTGGTGGGAAGGGTAGAGGGGGAGGGTGGAGGGCACATGGGAGCACGGGGGACTGAGGTGATGGTGCACTGGTGATATGGTGATGGGGATTACAATTGATGTCAAATATATATAAATTTTTAAAATGTTAAAAAAATAAAAAATTAAAATTAAAAAAATAATTTTTTAAAATTAAAAAGTAAATTAATTAATTAATTAAAATGCTGTTCCACAGTATCTCCATGGTGTGCATAACAATTTGAAGTTCAGGTAAATTAAGTGACTACGTCAGGGTCACCGTCTAGGAAGTGATGAGCCTGAGACAGAATCTCAGTTCTCTGACTCCTGTTACAAGGGTCTCATGAGGGCACATGTGAGACTGAGAACTTTGTTCACACATCACTAGCCTATAGTGTTTCTCCTGAGCCGATTCCTCTTTATTGTTTCACCGCCCACCATTTACTGCTTCTTAGTTGTGCACCTTTTCCCCGCCCACACTTGCTCTTCCCAGTCTCCCTCTGCCCTTCTGCAATGCTTTCTGCACCGCAAACAGACAGGGAAGGAATGGGAAATTCATGGCTCCCTTGGACATTAGTCCTTTGGCGCCCCTCTTGCCCTGGCTGGTTCCTCTGTTGAACCACCCAAAAGGAAGGGATGACAGGGAGGCGTATGTGCTGTGTTGTTGCTGCACCAACCCTCTGGTCAAGACACCTGGTTCTTCAGTGCTTTACACATGTGCTTTTAAAATAGAATTTTGTCAGACCGGATGCTGCCCATCTTGTTTGCAGAGGCAAGAATTTCTCAAGCTGATAATTCTATGAGCACTGGGGCAATTGAGACACCCAGTAATCCCATGGGCCTGGGGTTTGGGTCTGATCACTACACTTACAATGCCCTCCAGGATCCAGCCCAGCTTTGGCTAGAGGAGAAAATGTTCCTTAAGCTCCTCAAGGAAAAGCCTCTGGGGACCTATTCATTGCCTTTATGTTCTGGAGCTTCCAAGGCTTCAGGGGATTTCCAACTCACCCTGCAAGTCCTCTCCAACTGATTGACAAGCATAGCTCTCACCAATTAGCTTCTTTGCCTAGACTTAGACAGGTGTTTGGGGAACCAAAGGCTCATAGGTATTGTGTTTTGTTTTTTGATCCTTGATTTTTCTTTTTTCTATTCTCTTGACGATATTTTGGAACACAGAGTTAAGTCAGTTCAGAGCCATCTGATGATTTCAGTGTACCACCTTCCACAAAACGTACGTCTGCAGAATAGGCACACAGGCTGGAAAAGGGTGGAAAGTATGGCTGAACTGGGTGGCGGTGTCATGGCCTCTTGTTCTTCCCTTTCATCACTAAGTAAAACTCATCAGATTGTAACAGGGTGGTCCCAGGAAAAGGGGAAGTTCCCAAAATCCTGGTTCCACCCTAAGTGGGTGGAGCTGAGGAGAAGATTTCTGCAGAAGAGAGAA
>JAGFMF010011726.1:2500698-2525394 GCA_019455555.1 Galemys pyrenaicus
AGTTCCTTTCCATTAAAGGTTTTGTATGTTTGTCTTAATGCGGCGGATGGCAGAACCCATTCAGAGAGGGCAGGCTTGGGGCTTCTGGGTGCTCCTCTCTCTGCCCTGTAACAAGATGAGACACCCACCTCTGTCTGGGTCCTTTGACTTTTCTTGGGCCCAGAGATTATGGTCTTGAAAAATGTCCTATTGTGAGCAGATATACAGTTAAGTGGTATTTTAATCAAATTTTGTGTATTGTGAGCACATTCAACTCTAAAGGAGGAAGGAGGGAGGGAGGAAGGGAGGGAGGGAGGGAGGGAGGGAGGGAGGGAGGGAGGGAGGGAGGGAGGGAGGGGAGGGGGAGGGGGAGGAGAAGAAATGGTGTTCCATGAATTGGACCCTTGTATTTGGGGGGACTTTGTTTTCAAAGTGTCTTCTCTGTGTCCCACTGTGTTCCCTGGGAGTCAAGTATACTGCTCTCAGATGACATCCTATCTTGAGAGGCAGAGGTTAAAAGTGTGGACTCAGGGGCCTGGTTTCCTGGCTTCAGGTCTTCCACCAGCCAATGACTTGTGTGACTTTGGATGAGTTTCTCAATCTCTCTGCTCAGCTTTCTCACCTGCAAAATGGGAGTCCTAAGAGTCGGGTTATTGTCAAGGTATAAATTAGTTTCTTCTGAAGTCCTTGCAAAAGAACTTGGCATATAAAACATACATTGCATATGATTTCCCCTATTATGGCTTTACTGCTTTTCCTAGCCCGCTGGAGATTTAAAACCTAATGTCCTTCACATTGCCTGGCTACGTTTGTGGCAGAGAGACCCTTTTTAGCATTTAAATATCACCCATTTCACAGGCAAACCTTTTTGTATGTTAAGGAAGGAAATCAGAAGGTAAGCACCCACTGTTTTTAAACTTGGAATGAGGTATTTTTAAACAGTTTTCAATTTATGTAAGAGTTTTAAAGAGCTAATATTAGTCGGAACTGAATGTCTGAGAATGAGGTTAGTGTTCTGCATAAACCCCTGCTTTTAAAAAGCTCACACGAAGGGTCAAAGACCAGGAAATGCTCTCACTATAATTCTCATTTTCAGCTGAATTGGACATGGCAACAAGAATGCCGGCCTGAATCACATTATGTTCCAGGAACCTTTAACTTTGCATCATAATGACCTGCGGCCTAACAGAAGCAAATTGCAAGTGGTTTCTAAAGGATAAACTCTAATTTATATTAAACTAGTATTATAACTTAAGCGGCTCGTTTTTTGAAAGCAAAACGAAAAACCTCATCATTCATGTGATGGCTCCTAAATGCATCTCTTTACATTTTACCTGTAAAACGCTCTGTGTTTGCTGACAGGTTAAATGTATACTATACACAGAGAGCCAACATTTCTTTTTGTAACACCGCAGCAATCTCACTAGTTTTAGCAGCATTCTTATTATTTTAAGCTGTCTCCATTGTCTTCTAAACACCATAATTAGAAGCTGAAAAGCTTACAGCAACCAAACCCAATAAGGTCTCATTATGAACAAAATATTCTACTGTGGTTCAACAAGTGACCCTGTGTAGTCTAACACGGTGAAGCCCTCTGCCTTCCTGCCCAATTATGGCTTCAGGTATGTAGAAAGTTTTCCCTTTCACTAATATTTAGTAACTCCATTCAAGTTTTAGTTTCTTGGTCATAATTCTTTTCTTACTGGTCTCTTTGTTTCATTTTGCACAATTCTCATTTTCCTATAGACATGGAAAAGAAAACCTGTCTGTTGGAAGGAGTTCAGTGTCTCTTATTGGTGGAGTGATGTTTTGTAAATGAGTTGAATGAGAGAGTCAGTGAGCAGAAAGCTGAATTAATTAAAGTGCTTGACTAAAGAAAGAAGAGAAGGGGGTGATTTTAGGGTCCAAGGAAATATTTCCCCCACCAAATCAGTGGCTTTTTAATTTGATGCTAAGGATCTTTTCCCATTTAATTCAAGTACTCTTGAATTCTTTCCAAATGTGGACGCCTGTGGGAGATGTAAATTAAGCATTATCAGTCATTTACACCTGAGTATAAAGGAATTCCTTTTTTTTTTTTTTTTTTAATCTCTCCCATAAAGAGAAGGAGAAAGCAGAAGGTTCTAGCTATCTAGAAGACTGGAAGAGAAAGTTCAAATGAAAAATAAGAAATCGTAGAACAAATATTTTCTATTTCTGTGTTTCACCAGGGATCATTGCTAACTTGAATTACTAGTTTTAATACATTGCCACGTATTTTGTATTTAGTCAAAGGTTGGAAATATTTTGTGGGGGAGAAATAAAATATCTTCTGGCATCTTATAGCTATTTCTGGAAAAACTTTCCCTTGGCAAAGTAGAAAAAGAAGCTGTTTGGTTATAAAATATTCTCATTTAAATAAGCAAGTGAAATATGAAAATAAATCTTTGATTTATTTTCTTTATTTTATATTCTGCCGGTGAAACACGAAACTCTGAAAAATGGGCATGTCATAATTGCCTTTAATAAATCTACTCACCTGTCATATGTTTCCAAGGTTTCCTTACTGTTCACTAATTATCAAGATGTATTTGTCTTATTTCTCTAATCTTTAGAAGACAATAAAGCATATCAATCAGTATAAATCTCAGGGAAAGCTGTTTATTTCCAAAATCCCATCTCAAGTGTTGTTAGATACTGTGTCTCTGCAGCCAGCCAAGGCACTCCCAATTGCCGACCTTCCTTTTTCTGATCTCACTTTTAGACTGGGTCTCTTCAGACTTTCTTTTTCCTTTTCTCTTCCCTGCCAGTCAGTCCTCCAGAAAACACACAGACATGCCACTGTCAGGGCTAAGCCTGCTTATGAAACCTGGGAGTTGATAGGTGCCCAATCAAGAAAAAAGCTAAGAATAACTTTTAAAGTTATTCTTTTCTAAGGCAGTGTGTCAAAATTCGGTTGATAATTATTCCTACATATGGATCACATCAGGGATGTAGGAAAAAAAGACCCACTGACTTTAAAACCTCTGAGGTATTGTCAGGAGCCTGCCTTTAGAACAAACTCTCCAAGGGTAAAACCCCTTTAAACCATAGAGCCACTGCTCTGGAAGCCCACTCCCTACAGAAAGGAGCTCTCTCCTAAAATAATGTAATTATTTAATGCTAAATTCTTTCCCCATAGACAGGCACACTCTTGTTCCTGAGTCTCATATTCTATTATACTCTTATTATTTTTTTCATGCCCTCTTTCCTTTTATTCTTTTAAACATTTTATTCTATTTCATTTTTTATATTTATTTTCTTACATCATTGTTAATTTTTGGAGAGTATTTCATTTCACCCCTCAGGTATATTCCCTGTAGTTGTCCAACACCATAGCAGCCGTGATCCATCACCACACTCCTTTGTGCTCTTCCCTCCCCTGATTCAACCCTTTCCTTCTTCTGCTGTAGATCTCAGATCTATGTTCAGCTTGCAAGTTTTATCTTTTTCCTCATCTTTTGTTTGCTTTCTCTACATTTCACACATAAGTAAGTCATCTGATATTTATCTTTTCCTTCTGATGTATTCCTGCTTAGTAAAAACCCAGCTCCATCCATGTTGCTGCAAATGGCATGAGTTTATCTTTTTGATTGCTGAGTAGTATTCCATTGTGTGTCTATACCACATCTTGATCCATTCATCTGTTTTGGGACACTTAGGTTGTTTCCATATCTTAGCTATTGTAAATAGTGCTGCAATAAACGTGAGAGTGTAAGTTTCCTTTCAGATTAGTATTTTTGTGTCCTTTGGATAGATTCCTAGGAGTGAAATCGCTGGGTCATATGGTAGATCATATGGTCATATGGCATATGATAAATCCACTTTTAGTGTTTTGAGGAACTTCCACACAGCTTTCCATAGTGGCTGGACTAGTTTACCCACCAGCCGTATAAGAGGGCTCCTTTTTCACTACATCCTCACCAGCATTTGTTGTTTCTGGGTTTTTTGTTTTGTTTTTATGGACCATTCTCACAGATGTGAGGTAGTATCACATTGTGGTTTTAATTTGCATTTCCCTGATAATAAGTGATGCTGAACATTTTTTCATGTGCCTGTTGTTATGCCCACTTTCATGATTCATAGTCCCTGAATGCAGAATTCAACATATGTGCTGGGGATGGGAGTGGCTGGGGGAGGGGGAGTGAACAATAGGAACACTCAGCAAGCCCTCCTGACCCAAGAGACATTATTCTTCACTGACTCCTTGTGATGGGCAGTTCAGCCTAAATGGCCACAGGGCTCAGTTCTAGGACATTCAGATGTCCCATGCCAATTCCCAAGCATGAAGCTCTTCCTGATTTTAAAAAAAAGTATATTCCACTAGCTTTATTTTAAAAAATAAATTCAAATAAAAAGATAGAAGACTTTCTTTTTATCTGTACTTGTCCATAAATTAATTCTATGCTGGTGCCTGTTTCAAGTGATTCTCAGCCCCCTAGCAGCAAGAAGTACATCTACAGAGAACTTAAAAATGAAATAGCTGCCTCTGATAAGAGGACCCTGTAATCTGAAAGCCCAGGATTACAATTTCATTTCATGAGCCAACAGAAAATGAAACAGAAAAGGGTCCTTTTGACAATCACTGTAGAAATCTAGCAAAACCCAACATTACATTCCTAGAGAGCTTAGAATTACTCTAGTGCATGTTGCCTGATTTGTCTATTTAAAAGATTTATTTATTTATGCATACAAGAGCCAGCATACAGGCTGGGGGTGTGTGGAGTGCAGTGAGAGGATTCACCAGAGAGAGAGTAGGGAGCAGAACATGTAGATTGACCGAAATACACTGCTGAGTGGAGTAGCGGGGGAGGAAGGAGAGATCTGCTGCGCCATGTGGGTCCCCTCCCTGGCCTGGTATCGAACTTGTGCTGCAGTGGCTGCAGAAGCTCCACAGTGCATTGCTCAACCCCTTGGGCCACCAGGAAGACCCCTGTTGCCTGATTTAATTTGCCTGTTTGATAGGAACTCTTGAAAGATAACTAAAATCCTTCACAATTCTACTGATGAAAGTGAAGAATCTTAAAGGATTTTTCCTTTCTGGAGAGGATAGAGGAGATTTAAAAGACAATCAAACTACAGGAAGGAATTTGAGGATATAGCTAAATGTATATAGCAAAGAATTAAGAAGATGAATTAATGTTTCCTAAAGTTTCCACGTAAAGGGTCCTGGATCTGATTTTTTGGAAGTAACTTCTCTTTCAGCATTATTTCTAAAGTCCTTAAATGTTAAGACTACCAACCTTTTTAGCCTTACCACTCACTTTTTAGCCTTACCACCTTTTTAGCCTTTAATCCCACACCTGCAAGGTCCAAACTTTATAATTTCACTTTTAGTATCTGACATGTTCTCTGATGCTTCCTTGTCTTTGCACCTGCTGATCTTCTCTCAGAAAGCTCTTCCTCTCTCCCTTCCTCTCCACAACCACTCCTCTTCAGTGAATTTTGAATAATCAAAGTAAAGTACAGGAAAGAACTGTGCTAAGGAAAATTAGTTCCTACTCTGGAAGCACGATTGCATAAATAATAGCCTTGCCCAGAAATAGATTGTCTAAAAACAGAGAAACACTGAGATATTACCTGTAAATAATATACAAACCAGATATTCCTGGTTGTACTAAACTGTGGAAGAAGAACGAACAGAAAATGAGAGTAAAGCAGCAACTAGAGGCTCTAAGGCAAAAAATGTCCTCCCAAACTTTTGTACAACCTCTTCCGTGTTGGTTAGAGAACCTGGATGAAAGGCCCTGATTTTTAGCACAGAGTCACATGAAACAATAGGTAATTACAGCGACTAGAGATTTGTATAGATTTTTAAATACCTTTTCAAATTTTTGAACATAGATTGGTCCCTTCCGTTTTCCTCTTAGGGCTTTGAGCCTTTTTGTGCCAAGAGAGCGATCAAATTTTTTTCCAGTTCTGACATTATGTGATTTTGAAATCTACTCTGATTCAAAGGCCCAAAGTGCATTTTAAAGATCTTAATACAGGGTTCAGTTGCCAAAGCCACCCCTGCCTCTAGGTGTTGCTATTTTGAGACGGTGAGGGTGAGGTATCTGAGGCTTTTGTTCCCTCCACTCCGTAGACACTGCTCCTACCAAGGTTATAGAGTCAAAGCCAGTGGCCTATTTTTTTTTAATATTTATTTATGCATACAGGAGCTGGGATACCAGCCAGAGGTGCAGAAGGTGAGAGCATTCACCAGAGACAGAGTGGGGAGCAGAACAGGCAGAGCGACTGAAATACACTGCTGAGGGGAGCAGCGGGTGAAGCAAGAGAGGTCTGCTGCGCCATGTGGGTCCCCTCCCTGGCCAGGGATCGAACTCGTGCTGCTGTGCCGCAGATGCTCCACAGTGTGGCGCTCAACCCACTGTGCCACCAGGGAGGCCAAAGCCAATGGCCTGTTGAAGTCTGTCTCTTACTTGGCTCATTGGTAGCCTTTGACAGTTGACCACACTCTCCTTCTTGAAACCCTGTCTTAGGGCTTCCCTCTCTTTGATTCCTCAAAATCGTTGAAACTCTTAATATTGGAGTGCCTGCAACTCAGGATTTCCTCTCTTTAACTTTCTGAGTGCCCTCATCCTGTCTCATGGCTTTAAATGTCATTTACTTGCTGGTGACTCCCACATTTTGTCTCAATTCCAAGTGATGTTTCTGAGCCAGCATACCTGGACTCCAAAGAGCACGTGTCTTCCCAACTCTGTAGTCAATGACAGTGACTTCACTTTGGCAACTAGAAATCAGCCCTGGTCAAGTATTTACAACAAAGAAATTGACCCATACTACATTTTGGGCCTCTTCTACCTGATACCCCTATCCTCAGAGAGCTAGTTGTTGAACACAAGCCCACCATTTCTCCTGAGCCCTCCCACTAGACTCCGGATCTGTGTGTACATCCCCAAGACATCTCCCTTTGAAGATCATACATGCCCCAAAATGAACTCCTATCTCACAGCCCAGTCCTGCTCCCTGGCTTTCCCTTCTCAGTAAATACTAATCCCATCTTCCTGGCTCCTCACATGAAAAATGTATGAGCCATCTTTGACTCCTCCTCCCTTTTCTGTCATATCACATTTAAGCCATTAGTAAATCCTATTGTTGTTATCTTTAAAATATATCCAGGATACTCAAAATGATTACTCCAGCTACCTTCACAGGATACATGGATTAGACCCAAGAGGAAGGAAAAGAGGCATTGTATTTCCCAATAGATTTTAGTAATCTAGTCAAAATTGCTTATGTTCTCCTCCCCAACTTTGCCCCTGTCCCAATAGGCTGACGTAGCTCTCGTAGTAAACAAGAATGTTGTCTGCTTCACTTTGTATCTGACTTCATTCACATACCTCCTTCTTCAGAAGGAAACCAACAATATGAATTATCTCTCCCTCCCACATACTTTCAACTACACCAGAGGGTGTGTATATGGATTCCATTTTGTAACGTTCTGTGGACATCCTATGTAGCGTAGTTTATGAACTGTAAGTTTCAGCATCCCTCACTTGCCCTGGCATATGTGAGTACTGGCAATGGCTGGAAGTTGAGTGGCCCCACATGGGAAGGAAAAATCAGGTTGCCATTTCAAAGGTTAACTCAAGTTACCTCTTATTAAAATGTAATTCTGATTATCTAATCTGTGAAAAGAAAGCTTCCATGCCACCTTTCTAAATATTTTAGCAGGGTTTTTTTTTAAAAGGCTCTTAAACCATCTTCCTGATAACTCATCAAAAGTTCAATCTTGACTTTATTTTGACCTTCCAAAGATTTCACATCATATTGTTACATGTTCTAGTTTAAGTAACTAAAATTTTGATAAATTTTCATTGAATAAACTCAAAACAATCATAAGCAGTTATTAGCCCAAAAAACATTAATGACTCCAATACAATTTTCAGAAATAACAATCATTGACATCCACCTAACAATATTATCTCCTAAACAATTACACTTCCCCACCCCTATCTCCCACACCAACATTTTGGAAGGTTGAAGGTTGTACTGCCTTCCCGCATCCAGAAAAGAACAGAGCAGGGTCCTTCAAATTGGAGAATACAAGAAAACCAGACTAATAGCCTTAGACAATCATATCCCCCACAACATTCCAGTTTTCTGTTTTTTACAATTCTTGCTGGCTGGCTTGTGAGTGTTTGAAGTGCAGATGGGTCAGCTCTCTTAAATGTCACCCACTATCCTGTCAATAGCCAAGAACAAAACAAACAGATGGCTAAAGAATGGGATGGGGGTGAAGGGCAGATGGGAGAGGAGACACCCATGCTGGAAATATCTCCATTCTTCCTTTAGCAAGTTATGTGTGCAGAACTCTATTGGAAAAGTTCACAGGAGTTTTACTTTTGGAAAGATGGAAAGATTGGATTACATCTTTAAAATAATTGTTCAAATAAATGTACCAGCACAGAGGAGAAGCCTATATTGACTTTCTGTTTACCCAGAAGGGGGAGAAAAGTACAAAACAAGCTTTTCTTTTACTACAATGGCAATCTTCTAATGGCAGCACTGACTCGCTCCAAAATACAGGACTCAGTCGTTGATAATCATCTTTCAACTCAGGTTATTGCATGCAATTTTTCACATTCATTCAGCTTTCTTCATATAGCTCTTAGTAAAGTAACTCTCTTAACAATAAAAGCTTTTATAGAGCCCATTACTCTGGAGAGCTAACCACTCCTGTTTTTTTCTTCTTCTTCTTCATCTTCTTCTTTTTATTGGCTCCTTGGAATATTTATAGCTGCCTTTGTTCTCACTACAAACTTTGTGTCTGGCTGTGTGTGGCCATTTTTGTTGTTGTTGGGTATGAAATGGTGTTTGTTTATATGTTTGGGTGACTTTGTTTATGCACATTTGATTCTCTTTTCATCATCTTGTCACTGCAGTTCTTCACTGTTTAGCTGGGGGATATTTGCTCCAGGACTCTTTCCACTGAGAGTGGCATGACCTAAAACTTTATGTGCTGCCATGCCACTTCTTCCTGATAAACAGGTTCTCCGGTGGAGGGAGTCTTCAGAGACTGGTCTTCAAGAACAAAAGCTTGACTCCTGGAACACTGAATGAACAGATTAGATTCCCTGCTAAAGAGTTTCACAGGAACTAACTTATGTAAGTGGGGAGAGCACAGACTGGTGTGGATCACAATAGAACAAGGACCTATTCTACATTTCAGCCTCGTGGACACAATGCGGCATGCATGAGAAGCTGGCCTGTTGTACTAAAGGAGTGCATTTAGGCATTACAGCATTGGCATCAAAGTCTCCAGTCACTCCGAACAACTTAGTCTTGCCATCCTAACTCCTCCTGCTGTTAAGTCTGTCCTCTTAGCTGAAAGATTAGGGAGTGGTAGAGAGGCTGGATCTGCAGCCAAGAGGTCAGGGCAGGTTATTTAATTTACAGTCTCAGGTTCTGTCTGCAAAATGGGAATAACAGTAGTAATTACAAGGTTGTGGTGAAGGATCGCGATAATAGAAGTGATGTGTTTACAACTATACCTGGCCCATAGTCAAAGCTCAAAACATTGGATTTTTGGTTTGCTTATTTTTTAGCTATCCAGTTGGAACGGAACTTTCATGAGGGATGGATTTGGTCTCTTTTACTCACTGAAATAACTCTAACATCTGGGTCTTCGTAGGTGCCAATAAATACATGTTGAAGGAATTTTCACCATGCTAATCTAATAACTTTTTTAAAAAATCTTTGCCTGTTTCCTCACATTATAGAATTTTTCCACTCAGGTTTGGTCACCATAGTTTTCCCACCACCACCACAGTCCTTCACCATATTCCACTGTGTTCACAACTCCCCCACCCCCATTACTTACTCTTCCCCCTCCCTCCTGCTCTCTCTCCTTCCTGACTGTCTCAAATCTATGTCTGCTTTCAAGAGTCGATCTTACAGTTTGTCTTGGTCTGATCCTTTATTGGTGTCTCTAGATTCCACATATAAATGAAACCATTTGGTATTATGTTTATCCTTATGGTTCACTTATAGTAATTCCTTCTAGTCCACTCATGTTGCTGCAAATGACATGAGTTTATCTTTTTTATTGATGAATAGTATTCATTAATAGTGTGTGTATATATATATATAGTATTCCATTGTGTGTGTGTGTGTGTGTGTGTATACCACATCTTCTTGATCCACTCATCCATTCTGGGACATTTAATTTGTTTCTGTGTCTTGGCTATTGTCAATAGTACTACTATAAACATAGGCGTGCAGGTTTCCTTTTGCATTAGTGTTTTTGTGCTCTTTGAATAGATACCTGGGAGTGATAACCTAAGAACTTGATCCTCTAAAGGAATCAGAAAGAGGAGTTCTTCTAAAAACTAAATATTAGGAAGCCATGGGGTCTCCATCTCCATGGTTCTTCTTCTTTTTTAAAGGTTTTATTTATTTATGCATACAAGCACTGGGGTACAGGCCAGAGGAGCAGGGAGGTGAGAGGATCCACCAGAGTGGGGAACAGAACAGGCATATCGAAACTGCTGAGAGGAGTAGCGGGCAAGGCAGGAGAGGTCTGCTGTACCATGTGGGTCACCTCCCTGGCCAGCGGCAGGAATCAAACTTGTGCTGCAGTGGCTGCGGTTTGCTTCATAGTGTGTTGCTTAACCCACTGCTCCACCAGGGAGGTCCCTATCTGTGGTTCTTCTTATATGCCCTATCCAAGAAGAATTTATTTGAAAAGAGTTTGGAGGAATTTCACCTCCTAACATTATTTTTAGGTCAGTAACATTCAAACCTATCCAAGAAAGTAACACAGGTGATTCCCAAACTCCAAAAACCCTCCTCTTTTCTGCCTTTCTTGCTACAAAAATAATAGGAAAATTAGTACCTCCTTCCTCTCAAACATATATCCTACTGAATACCTTCTGATTCACCCTCAAGGGTATTTTTTCTAATTTCTCTGGTGTCAAGCTCATTTTGAAGGCCATTAGCAGAAGAGATTGTAAGGATTAATATTCCCTTATTTTGATGTACTATAGCTGATCAGAGCATAAAACTCTTCTGTTGTAAAAAATGGTTGAGATTTACAGATCACTTGGTTTTGAATGCCAGAGTTTGCAAAACCTTTTTTATACCAACTTGTCCTTCATTTTATAAATATAGTGAGTGGTATATTGTCATGGGATTCTTTCTGAACCAGTTTTACCTGAGACCCTGAAAGCACAAAGCATAGGTGGCAGGTATATGTGTATATAATTTTACTAATTTATTGCTTATTTCTCCAGGGTTCTGCACTTAATTTAGTAGTTCCTTTAAGTAACTAGATGTTTTAAGGACAAACGCATCCCCTTGCTTTCTTTTGTAGACAGTCAGTAATATGGGGGTCCATGAGGGCTTTGTGGATGATGGAGTGGGACATATCTCCCAGAGGGCTTGCCCTGCTAATTCCTTCTGGAACTCCCTTTGTTGAGCAGAGTTAAATGCAGCGGGTCAGTTGTGCTCAGTGTTCTAGAACAAGTCACTTGTAGGCATTAGTACAGACATAAGGAATTAACTGCATTAACCATTGCCTGAAATCCATAAAGCCATGAGCTAACTGCTTCATCTCACTTCAGGGCATATGGAGGAAGAATGTTCCACTTCTGTTGGTGCTTCAAAGGAAACAGGTCTTTCAAGTGTGTTCCTGGTGTTCAGAGGGTTCTGGCATACGTTTCTCGCACAAACAAAAGGAAACATCTATACCCTCTGACTGATTCTGTCCTCACCTTCTCAGTAACTGCTCCCAGGAAACAATTATGGAAAGTTTATGCTGCTAAACCCCAGCATAGCTTGAGAAAGACTGAAAGTACTACAGGTTCTTTATACTCACGTGATGTATAATTGAGAATAGATCTGTTTGTTTTTTTAAAAAAGCTGAAGGATATTTACTAAATAACAAAGAGGGAAATGCTATAAAAGGAAGATACAGAGATTTTGTATTTGTGGTAAGAAACCTAGAATACAAAAAAGATTTTGGGACTGGGCAAAAGGTAGAGTTGGCAAACCAGAAGTGCTTCCAAGACCCACTAAGAACAACCTCATTTGAACAGCCGCATTCCTTTGGAGGTTGGTCGAATGAGCTGGTTCACTGTAAAAGCCTCATGATCGATTTCCCCCCCTTCAAGTCTTACTCTAGTTCAGAACCTAAACAAGCAAAGGCAATGAAAATGCAACTGAAATACATCTCTTTTCTCTTACAAAATAAGGCCAAGCCGCCTGCAACTATGTGGTGGTTTCTTTCTGTATAAGCCTGAGAGATCAACTGACACTCACTATACTGAATTAGCTCAATTTTAATTGAGTCAAAATAAGGAAAGTTTAATAAAACTAGGGTGAAGTATTGAAATGTAAATTCCAAATATTGTGATCTCTATATATACAGTAATGAAGTGCAGAAAAACAGACATCTCTGATTTATCTTTCTAAATAATGGTAAAATTCATGTTTTGAGTAGTTTTAAATGATTTTAATAACCATCCTGTATCTTACATCACACACAGACACAAACACTTAGAAATAATGGTATTCTCTGACTCTATGAGGATACATTTGATTGTTCAGATTTCTACTAACAGCTGTTTAACCACCAAAGACGTTGTCCTTGAGGAGTTAGAGCAGTAATTCTCAACCAGGGGACAGTTTTACAATGTCTAGACATTTGGCAATACCTAGACAGAGTTCTGGTTATAACAAATTGGGGGCTGGGAGAAAGGATTTGCTGCTGACAGCTAGTGGGTCGCAGTCAGGAATGCTGATATATATATCCTACAGTGCACAAAACACAATAGCCCACCCCCACCCCCAGCAAATAATTGTCTGACCTAGAACACTCTTTGTGCTCTGGCGGAGAAATCCTTGGCCCTAAGGCGAAGGCTGAGAAATCCTAAGACAGTGTTAAAGCTAAGCCAGCCTGGTATACTGTCATGGAAGTATGAATTTAGTGAATTATTACAAGGAAAATTTCTTAACCAGGACCTCTTTTGGAAAGTATGTATCTTAGGAGTTTCAGTTTAATGAAAAATCTTTCATTTTTTAAAAAAATTAATTTTTTAGGTCCCTCCCCTGGTGGCGCAGTGTGTTAAGCAATGCACTATGAAGCAAACCGCAGCCACTGCAGCACAATTTTGATCCCTGCCGCCAGCCAGAGAGGTGACCCACATGGTGCGGCAGACCCCTCCTGTCTCGCCCATTGCTCCTCTCAGTAGTGTATTTCAGTCAATCCACCTGTTGTTTCCCACTCTGTCTCTGGTGGATCCTCTCACCCCCCACACTTCTGGCCTGTGCCCTAGCTCTTGCATGCATAAATAAATAAATCTTTTATTTTTTTTCTGGCCTGCATATAAGAGCTGGGGCACAGGCCAGAGATGCAGGAGGTGAGAGGATCCACCAGAGAGAGAGTGGGGAACAGAACAGGCAGACTTACTGAAATATACTGTGGAGGGGAGCAACAGGTGAGACGGTGGGGGGGGGGGGTGGTCTGCTGCACCATGTGGGTGTAGCGGCAGGATGGAGGTGGCACTGGAGGAGGGTTCAGGATGGTTCTGGGCAGACAGGTCAAGGAAGGAGAGTCTTGGAGCCCTCGGTGGCTTTTCATACTTTATTTAGTAGAGATGGCCAGGTACATGGCAGGCAGAGGTGCCTGCCAGCCTCCCAGCCCCCAGCGCATCTCACCCTCTCAGCTGCTTCTCTCTGCCGCTGCCTCTGTTGCTGCTGCTGCTGCTGCTTTGTCCTGTCGGTTCTGCCGGTCGGTCGGTCCTCGCAGTTCTGGCATCCTCATGACGCCGCCCATTTTATGCCCATGTCCAACACAGGTGCGCCCACTCGCGCATGCGCACCCTGGAATGCTCGCAGCACCCCAGGTGTCCATCATCAGTGGTGGGAGGGTGGAAATACCTGATCAACCTTTACCCTACAGTGGGTCACCTCCCCAGTTGAGCATCAAACTCGTGCTGCAGTGGCTGTGGATGCTTCATAGTGCAGTGCTTAACCCCCTCCCCTCCCCGTGTCACCCGGGAGGTCCTAAAAGTTAATTTTAGTTAATGAGGCTTTCTAACAAAATGATTGGAAGTCTTCTTTAAAGCATAGTGATGTCCCTAGATATGAAGAAAACACAGCTTCCCCAGGAACAACTCGGGCTCCCATAGAGCAATAGCTAGGGCATATATTTTTTAGCACAGAGTGTATGAACCTTGGCTTGCTCTTCCATGGATAGCCATTACATGTCTTCTTACCACAGCGTTCTCTCAGTTTGCTGCAAGCTGTTAGGGCCCCAACAGTATGCATGACAAGCACCCCACATCCGGGGAGGCAGGTTTCAGGGGGTCAGTAAAGTGATCAGGCTTTTCCGCCCTCCTGCCATTGGTGTAATGATGGACACCTGTGGTGCTGCACGCGTGCCTGAGTGGGCATGTGCAGGTGGGTGCACCTGGGTTTAGACAAGGGCGTATAAGGGTGGCGTCACAAGGACAACAGCAGAACAGGACACCAGCAGAACAAGAGGGTAGCAGGGCAGAAGAGCAGGGGAGAGAGAGGCAGAGAGAAGCAGCAGCAAAGCAGCGGAGAGTGAGATGCACCAGGGGCTAGGAGGCTGTGGGGGAGAGGAGGCCTGCCAGCCTCCTAACCCCTCCGGCACCCCTGCCTGCCATGTAGCTGGTCGCCTCTGATAATAAAAGCCTAAAAAAGCCACTGAGGGCTCTAGGACCCCTCCTTGACCCATTGCCCAAATCATTGAGAACCTGCTCTGTGCCCTTGCTGGCACCACAATAAGCATTCTAACAACAGTTCTCTCTTGTCCAACTTTATCACATCTATGCATATGTGTAGGGTCAGTGGAAATTGTCGGGCTTTTCTGCCCTCCCGCTGTTGATGTGATGATGGACATCTGCGGTCTTGCACTCATGCCTGATGGCTAGCACCTCAAGTGGGGTGTGGGCATGCGCAAGTGGGTGCACCTGGGCTGAGAGTCAGGCCATATAAGGGCAGCATCATGAGGACGCCAGCAGAGCATAAGAGAGCAGAGAGAGAGAGAGAACAAAGGAGAAGACAGAAGGAAAGCAGAGCCCAGAGAGCCCAGAGAGAGTGAGATTCTCCGTGAGCTGGGAGCTTCTGGCCCCCTGCCCCACGCCCCCTTCCTGCCAGGCATCTGGTCGCTTCTGATGTAAAGAGGAATAAAAGTCTGAAAAAGCCACCGAGGGCTCCAGGACTCCTCCTTGACCCGCCTGCTCTGATCATGGAGAACCTGCTTCATGCCTTCCTGGCACTACAATATGCAAAGGTCAGCTTTCTGTTAGGTTTGGTTTTTGTTTTTTTTTTTTAATTTGTTATGTGTATTAGTCTGTCTGGGCTACTATAACAAAATACTACAAACTGAGTGGCTTAATCAGCAGAAATTTATGTCTCACAGTTCCTGAGACTAGAAACCTGAGATCTGGGTGTCAACATGGTCAGGCAAGGGACCTCTTCTGGTCACAGACTTCTTCATTATGTCTCACGTGTTGGAACTCTATGATGGCTTATTATAAAAACACTAATCTTATTCATGAAGCTCTATCCTGGTGACCTAAGGACCTCCCAAATGCCCCACCAGGTCCTAATACCATCACATTGGGCAGTAAGATTTCAGGATGAATTTTAACGGGACCACAAACATTAGCATCGCACCATGATTACATACAAGGATGTCCCAGTTCTCTCATTTTCATTTTATTTGCCTTTCTCCTACTGCAAACATGCATGATAAGGAGCATGATATTATATAAATCTTCTTTACCTTTTAAGATGTATTATTGTATTATTAGTTCAGAAAGTTATATCACTTTTGTATAGAATTAATTTGTTTTCACTAGGCTGTAATTTTCAGAGGAGGTACCCAATAAAAATAATTCGTAGGAGACAAAACATGTAAACAAAGAGGCAATATTTATATTGAATACTTCTATAATACAGGAAATTAAATCTCACCTTCCAATTCAATGACTTAGTGCACTAGAAAAACATTAATTATGTGGGATCTACTTAAGGTAAACATTTTAGACCCTATTCTCTGATAGCACTTTACTCATCCACCCATCCATTCAAGAAGTATTTATTAAGTACCTTCCCCTTGCAACTACTGTATTGGGCACTGTATGGGATGTACTTCCTTTAATTTGTTGGAAATGCTTGACTTAAGACAAATTATAATTTATAATTTTGATTGTGTCCATAAATTATAATTGTGTTTCATTCATTCAACATATATATGTGAAACACTTGTATGCTAAATTAAGCTGTGGTAGAAAATGTGGGCTGTTACTCAATATACATATTTTAACTGGGAAGGTAAAAGGCCTTGTTTTTCAGAGTCCCTTGCAGCTGGAGTTCTAAATGCCAATTAAATTCACTCACACAAGACTTGAAAGGAAGAAGTAAAGCAGAAGCCACCTTCATATTGCTTCACTGGTTTTCTACTGATAAGTGTTGTTAGTTAGCATTAAGAAATGTTAGTTTTCCTGTAGCAGTTTCTACTAAACCAGATATTCACTTCATGGACGTTGAGAGACAGATGTTGCAGCAGTGGTGGCAAGCCGAAGCTTCCTGACCCTCAGATAAAACTCCAATAAATCCAATGGATTCTCCACCTCCCTGACTGTGGCAGAGCAGGCAGCTTCCATGATGTACCAATTAGCTGATGTGATTCTGAGAACTGTTTCTGACGAACAGTATAGGTTCTATACAGTTTTGCAAGTAGCTAATTCTCTATATCCCTACTTCACCTTAAATAGCTAGTTTTCTTCTCCCTAAAACAATACACTAACTTTAAGGTAAAGATGCAGAATTATAGGGACATGAATCTGCCATGTGAAGTGAGAGGTTCTGGTTCATTCTTTAGGCACTTGTGGAATCTGAGGTCCTGTGAGACATTAAAATGAGTAGGCCTTGCTTTGCTGGACTGAGTGGTTTCCCTTGTTTTTCAGGCACTGGAGGGGACTTGGCAAGTTTTGTGCTGGGCGATGAGACTAGAAAACAGATTGTTCTTAGCTCATGTGCTTGGGACCTATGAGTCTTCAGTGGGGATTAGATGCTGAATTGTGAAGGTACTCCTTTAGAACCATTCATCTGGTAGGCTAACAAGGAGAAAGAGGAAGAGCAGAGCCAAAGGCGGTACCTAGGCATAAAGTTATATTGTCTAGAAGAGTGTGCGAGGGACTTGAAGTAAGAATCAACATGCATGGGGGACTGGACCAGCCAAGATTCAGAGACAAGCAAAACCAGTAAGAGACATGTATTAGGGGGTTTATGCAATTGTGGGGGCTGGTAGACAAGTGTGAAATCAGCAGGGCAGCTGGGCAGGTTGACACTGCTGTCCTCAGGTGGAATGTCTTCAGAGAAGACTCAGCTCTGACTTTCAAGGCATTTCAACTGAATGAATAAGGCCCGCCCTATTTTTTTTTTTTTTTTCAGAACCATCTCCTTGACTTAAAGTCAGCTGATTATAAAAAAAAAAAATCTTAAAAATATAATGCTGAAACTATCAGCTTATTGTGGGCCTTAGTCACATGTACAACATCTTCAAAGAAACACCTAGATTTGTGTCTGATTGAATAACTAGGGACTGTAGCTTAGCCAAGCTGATACACCAAACAGACCCTCACAGTAACAAACTGAATGAGAAGTAATAGAAAGTGGTAAGTGTAGTAGGCCCATCTATTTCTCTTGATGCTCAAGCATGCATATTTGAAATATATAAAGTTCACTCCAGGAGCAGTCTGTTCAACTCCATGAGTTTAGTAGATGTGCTTTACAACTGAGTTTACAAATAAGCAAAATAACTTCTCCCTCAAAATCAAGGTAACTTTTAAATTTATCATCCAAAGTGGGACAATAAAAGAGGGTTCTGTTAATAATTTTGTTAGGATCACTAGCAGAAACTAGGACAGTTAAAGGCAAACCTGAACATGGTCCCTTCACTCAGCTTGAGATGCTCTGAGTTTATCATTTAACTCACCTCTCAAAGTTTCTTCAGTATGTGTGAAAATGCAAGTACCGCTTGTCCACTTTTAATCTCAGGATGGGGTGGGGGTGGGGTAGTGCCATTAAAGAACTTTATTAGTTTAAAAAGCAGGACTGAACCAACTGATGGGTGAAAGAATTAATAAACACTAAATGGATAAAAATTGTGAACAGTCACCCCTCATACCATATATGACACGTGATATAGTGATAATGCAGAAGTAGGAGAGAGCAGGGCATAGCAATTAGGAGTTTGACTTTGGAAGAAGTCTGCCTTCACATTCCAAATCCTTAGCTATCAACTAAATTGGGCAAGTTGCCTAGTCTAAGTCTTAGTTTATCTGTGAGGTAAGGGTAAAAATAAAGCCTATATCATAGGAGCATTTGAGGAATGAATGAAATGATGCATGTTGAAATGCTTGGCACAGTGTCTGGCACATAATAAAGTTCCAGTAACCACAAGTAATTATTATTATACTATAACTATGTAATTTTTGAACCAAAATATCAAATAAGATTTTTCAGGCAAGACAATCTAATACTACCCATGTGTTTACTTCTATGACTATTACTATTTGGTGGGGTTTTATTTCTGTTTAATAGCATGTCCATTCCAATTACATTATCCTGATGGCAACACCACATACTAGATCTGGAAATATCCTTCCATATGACAAAATTACCTCTCCTGGAGCAATGTCAGCCATCATCCACATCTTCAAAATCTTTTTATAAATATGACTCTTAGCCATGAAGCATAATTCCTGAGTAGAGCTGTGTTCTGAGATTTCTGCTAGAGAAAAACTAGCAAAGGCATATGCTTGTTCAACCTTACTAGAAATGATAAGGAATAAAAGAGCTTCCCCACTATGCTTTGTAGTTTATGAGACTATCTCTAGGTAATTTATTAGTTCTGAAGTGACATGAAAATCAATTAATTTTAATGGTTAACAGATTATGGTATTTAATAGTTCATCTAATTTGATGAGGCAAAGTGAGCCAGACAATGTAATGTAAATCTAATAAGAGTTGTGAACACTCATTTGACTGTTTGTCAAATGCCAAAAAGAACATATAAGGAATTAAACATAACCTAAAGCATTCTATACAAATGGTATTTAAGTTAGAAGCCTTGAGGAATATTAGATGTGTACTCTAGTCCCCTTTTAGATTTAAACTTACTCATTAAGCACTTAATGTCTAAATGAAGGTGTGTCTATTAAAGAAGACAGCACAGAATGACATACACACTCCCCTCTCATTTTTTTCTAAATACTGTAGAATACTTAGAAAAGCTAGTGTTAAAAAGTTCTTCATAGGGCCTCCCTGGTGGCGCAGTGGGTTAAGCAACGCACTGTGAAGCAAACCGCAGCCACTGCAGCACAGGTTCGATCCCTGCTGCCGGCCAGGGGGGGGACCCACATGGCGCGGCAGACCTCTCCTGCTGTGCCCGCTGCTCCCCTCAGCAGTGTGCTTCTGTTGATCTGCCTGTTCTGATCCCTGCTCTGTCTGTGGTGAATCCTCTCACCCCCCACAACTCTGGCCTGTACCCCAGTGCTTGTGTGCAGAAATAAATCTTTAAAAAAAAAAAAAAGTTCTTCATGAAGGCTTGTTTATCAACAACTGAAGTAATGGACTATCAGCATCTTGGGTTCAAGTCATCTGTATAGCATTAAAAAGAGCCTATTCTCTCCAATAATAATTTTCTCAGTTAACTAGGGAAAGAAATGCTGCTTCATGAGATTTAGCACAGCTGAGAATTTCGGCTAATAACTCCCTCCCTCGCCCAAAGAACTCAATTTATAGCCCAGTTTCCATTCCCCAATAGAACAGATGTACAAAGGCAGTTTCACTAGAAAGTTTCTTTTTAAAATACTGTTAAATGGCTTCTTTGAAATAGTCGTAGCTCTATGGTACAGGAATCGTGAGGTCACGGTTGCCTGGTTTCTATTGATTCTCCTAGTTAATAAAGAGTTAAACAGCGAAGTACGGTCTTTTATTTTTCTTTTTTCAAAAAAGGCATTTTGAAGGTGCTGGAGAGGGAAGGCCTGGTCCTAAGTGGTCATGTGGCTACCACCATTCATCTTGGTAGTGACTATCTGTCAAAAGTGGCAAGAGTCCCTGTTAACAGCCCTGACCTGAGCAGTAATGAAGGGAGAGTGCACGGCAAAGTGTCCATTATCAGCAGGTCGGGAGCAGTAAATTGGAGCAGTTTGCTTCAATCTTGCTGCAAGTTGAAATGTAAGATAGGTGGGGATCAGCAAGAGGCAATTTTATCCTATGATCATTTTTGTCAGATCGCATAAGAGTGGCAACTTAGTTCGATGCATGATTTCAATTAACCAACTCTGACCGTAAGCTTCCACTGCTGGGGGAAGCTCTTTTCTGGACCTGGGTCCCTCATTATTTATTATTGAACCCCACCAAGCACACACAGGTGAGAGAAACTGCAGCGTTAGGAAAAAGGGAGTTACACGTGTGGATGGCAAGGGCTGCCCTGCCAACAAACCTTCCATCTGTACGGCAAGTGACAAGTTGTTCTGGGTGACTCGGAATTCTACCTTCCTTATGTGCAAATTTCCTAACTCATAAATCTCTTTAATGACCTTCAACTTTGAGTTTTAAATACATTGAACTTGCATGTGGTTTAATCCTTGACAAAAGATCTAGCCTTTCGGATGGCAGTTTTATGAAGTGTTAGGTCACCAAATTCTGTATTTGTGCTAAGTCATGTGAAGCTGCTCACAAGCACGAGGAAAATGAGCATGAAGCGGAAGACCGAAACATTAGCTCTCAGATCTCTGAGACATAGGTGCTTGATGGCAAAAGTAAATCCTTGGCTGAGTGATGCTACAAGCATATGCAGATGTACATATGCAGGACCTCCTCTGCTCTCAGGGGTCTTGTAGTTCAAAATTAGAAGGAAAAAAGAAATACCACGAACACACTTAATGAAATCAGGGAGTGCCGTAAGAGGGAAACAAAATCCTATAGAGATTTTGAGAAAGAGAGATCATTTTTAGATGGAGAATTCAGGGCGAACATGAAAGATAAATATTTAAACTGGGCCTTGGTAGATAGGATATTTCCATGTGAAATTAATCCCAGTGGGTTTTTTTGTGTGTGTGTGTGTGTTTTTCTTTAAGATTGATTTATTTATGCATACAAGCACTGGGGTACAGGCCAGAGGTGTGGGGGTGGTGAGAGGATCCATCAGAGACAGAGTGGGGAGCAGGACAGGCAGGTTTACTGAAACACACTGTTGAAGGGAGCAGTGGAAGAGGCAGGAAAGGTCTGCCATGCCATGTGGATCCCCTCCCCGGCCAGCAGCAGGAATTGAACTTGTGCTGCAGTGGCAGCATTGGCTTCCTAGTGTGTTGCTCAACCCATGTGCCACCAGGGAGTCCCCCTGGGTTTTTATAATTTGGCTGAAATGGGAACATATATGAGACTGATGGGGAGAGACTTTTTGTAAGAGAAAGACTGAAAACATCGTATGGGCAAGACAGGATGAGACTAGGAGAGTAACCAGTGGTGTGAAGTCTCTGAGAAAGGGGAAGGAAGGCAAACCAGACCATATGGACATATAGACTCACTATTTTTTTAAAAGAGTGATGGAAACAGATGTGGACTGTTACATGGTACTAGGAAGGAGACAGAATTTTCTTTTGATGACTTTCTTTTGAAAAAAGAAACTTAACATTCCATGTCTAGTTTTTTTTTTAAAAGATTTATTAGTTTATGCATACAAGAACCAGGCCAGGGGTGGGGGTGTGTGAGAGGATTCACCAGATACAGAGTGGGGAGCAGAACAGGTAGATTGAAATACACTGCTGAGAGGATTCACCAGAGACAGAGTGGGGAGCAGAACAGGTAGATTGAAATACACTGCTGAGGAGAGGTCTTCTGTACCATGTGGGTCTCCTCCTTGGCCGGGGATGGAACTCATGCTGCAGTGGCTGCAGATGCTTCATAGTGTGGTGCTGAGTTCCTTGCACCACCAGGGAGGTCCCTCATGTCAAGTTTTATATATTAACAATTTGTAGGCTGAGGACATACTGCTCCCTTCAACACACACACACGCAACCATACTGAAGGTCATTAAAGAGAACCAGAAGGAGAAAGAACCAATTTATTTCACAAGGAGCGAAAATAACAATAAAAATAACTATGATTATATTGGGACCAAACTCTAGTCTTGAAAGTTCATGATGTTAAAAGCTCAACTGAATAAAGGTTTTCTAAAATAAGGCTTTAAAAGGTAACCAAAGGACTCTGCTTGACTAGCGAGTTCCTGTCCTGAGATAGGGCTCGAAGGGGATAAGCTGGACAGTTAATGCAGAAAGGAAAACATTTAACTTTTTTTCCTTTGCATTCTTTGAAATGATGCATAAATCAGAACCATCGGAATTAAACAAGTGATGCACAGTATTTGAGTACAATGATTAATGATACCTACACAGTAATTTATGGGAAAATGCTATTGAACTCAGATATTATCATGACAATTTTTACCACATACTATATAGTTCAATACATATATAAGATTCACCTTTTTTGAAATCAGATTTGCATTATCTATTTTTCTCCACATTTACATTATCTATTTTCCTCCACATTATGAACCTTAGTAAACAAACTCGTCTCACCATTCCCAGTAAGAGACACTATGCATCATCTCGGTCATATGCATGTGATGATATGTCTTACAGTATCTTGTCTTATAGTACCATGATGGAAAGCGAAAAGGGATTAAAATATCTAAAATAAAGAAGTTTGCATGTTTTACATAGAGTCATCATTCGTCAGTTTGCCGAATTCAAAGCCCAAAGACTCTGTATGTGTGTGTATGTGTGTGTGTAATTCAGAAAATAGAAAATTAAAAATAACTGAAAATAGTTTATGTATTGCTGACTATTCCTAAACTGATTTTTTAAAACCCTTACTAGTTTTTCATATTTGCTTTATGCCTTTTAAAGGACTCAGATTCATAATGTACAAAGAAGTTTATGTGATATATAGAGCAGAGCCATAAACCATATTTTATGCATAACAGTGATTAAATGCATGGTTGATATATTTCACTAAGATGGAAACCATGTCGAAAGGCTTACATTTTGATAACTTTCCTTTTGGGGGGCATTTCTAAATTATTTAAGTTGAAGAATAAAATGACTTGTTTGTGAATTTACATGCTCTTTTTAATCATCTTTAGGTAATGCTGATATGGCAAAGACGCTAAATTACAGGCAGCAGTGGGATTCTACTGTGTAAAAGGCACAGAATCATTTTGTATATGAGTCCGCGAGGAATACTCTGTTCAAGGAGTGGAGACATAAGAAAATTACCTAACTCATGAACCACACATTAAGAGCGTAGTCAGCTGTTGTAAATGCGTATCCAACAACAAACCATTATGTACCTTTGGTTTAATTATATGTGCTTATTACACACCTGTACTGGAGAGTAGAGGCTGCTATTTGCATTACTTGTGTTTTTCTCTATCAAAACAGCATGAACATTATGAAGCTTATCAAGGTTATGTGTGATTTTCCTGACTTGAGTATGTAAGTTACTTTATTTTGTGCACAGTCTAACCAAGATCAAAGGAACAAATCAAGAAATATTTTAATCATGTAAAAAATTTCTGAATTTAGAAATGTAGTAAATTTATAGATATGACCAAATGTTAGCAAAATTATTAAGCTTTTGTAAATTAATATGACATCTGGAAAGAGCAAAAGTGTTAAACACAACATTTAATTTTTCCTTCGAGTTCCATCTTAAAGTATTAATTATTACAATAATAGTGTTATTTACAGGTACTTTAGGATAGGGCAAAATGTTAAAATATCAAATAATTTGTTATTTATAGGTTTTTTAAAAAAATATTTTATTTATGCATACAAGAGCTGGGATACAGGCCAGAGACATGGGAGGTAAAAGGATTTACAAGAGAGAGTAGGGAGCAGAACAGGCAGACTAACTGAAATACACTGCTGAGGGGAGCAATGGGCAAGGCAGGAGAGGTCTGCTGCGCCTTGTGGGTCCCTTCCTGACCTGGGATCGAACTCAGGCAGCAATGGCTGTGGAAGCCCACAGTGTGGCAGTCAACCCCTTGTGCCACCAGGGAGGCCCTATTTATAGTTTTTGTAAGTCAAAAATAATTAGGCAAAACTACTCTAGATGTTTTGGTTTTGTTTTTTCTTTATTTATATATATTTGACATCAATTGTGGTCCCCATGGATGTCCCACCACCATTTCCCCAGTGCACCATCATCTCAGTCCCTTGTGCTCTTTCTGCCCTCATCCCAGTCCCTCCCCCATCCCCACCAAATGCCCCCATTTGTCCTTGTCTTTTTGTTTTTGTTATATTTTTATTATTTTTTTTCCTTGGTCACTTATTTGGTTCCCTTATATTCCTCCTAGGGGTGAAACCATCTGATACTTTTGTCTTCTGACTTATTTTGCTGAGCATAATCCCTTCTAGCTCCATCTATGTTTCCAAGAATGACTCTAGTTTATCTTTTTTGATTGCCGAATAGTATTCCATCATGTATATGTACCACATCTTTTTGATCCAATCATCTTTTTTTGGGCATTTAGGTTGTTTCCAGGTCTTTTTTTTTTTTTAAAGATTTATTTATTTATGCATACAAGCACTGGGGTACAGGCCAGAGGTGTGGGGGGGTGAGAGGATTCACCACAGAGAGCGG